>JBAIAC010000592.1:0-78675 GCA_037349315.1 Chelydra serpentina
CAGGGGCCCCAGTCCACCCCAGAGCCCAGCCCCCCAGCCAGGGGCCCCAGACCCCTCCAGAGCCCAGACCCTGAGCCAGGGTTCCCAGACCCCCCCGCAGAGCCCAGACCCACAGCCAGGAAACCCAGACCCCCCCCCCAGAGCCCAGACCCACAGCCAGGAAACCCAGACCCCCCCCCAGAGCCCAGAGCCCGAGCTAGGGGCCCCAGACCCCCCCCCACCCAGAGCCCAGACCCCCAGCCAGGGGCCCCAGACCCCCGCCCGGACCCCCAGCCAGGGGCCCCAGACCCGCCCCCGAGCCCAGACCCCCAGCCAGGCACCCCAGACCCTCTCCGAGCCGAGACCCCCAGCCAGGGCCCCAGACCCCCACCTGAGCCCATACCCCCAGCCAGGGGCCCCAGACCCCCCCCCCCCGAGCGCAGACCCCCAGCCAGGGGCCCCAGACCCCTCCAGAGCCCAGCACCCAGCCAGGGGCCCCAGACGCCCCCCAGAGCCCAGACCCTGAGCCAGGGGCCCCAGACCCCTCCCCAGAGCCCCAGACCCCCAGCCCGGTTCCCCAGACCCGCCCTCGAGCCCAGACCCCAGCCAGGGGCCCCAGACCCCCCCCCCCCCCCGAGCCCAGACCCAGAGCCAGGGACCCCAGACCCCCCCCCGAGACCCAGACCCCAGCCAGGGGCCCCAGACCCCCACCAGAGCCCAGACCCCCAGCCAGTGGCCCCAGACCACCCCCAGAGCCCAGACCCCCAGCCAGGGCCCCAACCCCCCCCCCTGAGCCCAGACCCCCAGCCAGGAGCCCCAGACCCCGCCCAGAGCCCAGAGTGACCCAGGGGCCCCAGACCCCGCCCCAGAGCCCAGACCCCCAGCCAGGGGCCCCAGACCCGCCCCCGAGCCCAGACCCTCAGCCAGGTGCCCCAGACCCTCTCCGAGCCCAGACCCCCAGCCAGGGCCCCAGACCCCCCCAGACCAGACCCCCAGCCAGGGGCCCCAGTCCACCCCAGAGCCCAGCCCCCAGCCAGGGGCCCCAGACCCCTCCAGAGCCCAGACCCTGAGCCAGGGTTCCCAGACCCCCCCGCAGAGCCCAGACCCACAGCCAGGAAACCCAGACCCCCCCCACCCCCAGAGCCCAGACCCACAGCCAGGAAACCCAGACCCCCCCCCAGAGCCCAGAGCCCGAGCTAGGGGCCCCAGACCCCCCCCACCCAGAGCCCAGACCCCCAACCAGGGGCCCCAGACCCCCGCCCAGACACCCAGCCAGGGGCCCCAGACTCCCCCAGAGCCCAGAGTGACCCAGGGGCCCCAGACCCCCAGCCAGGGGCCCCAGACCCGCCCCCGAGCCCAGACCCCCAGCCAGGCACCCCAGACCCTCTCCGAGCCGAGACCCCCAGCCAGGGCCCCAGACCCCCACCCGAGCCCATACCCCCAGCCAGGGGCCCCAGACCCCCCCCCGAGCGCAGACCCCCAGCCAGGGGCCCCAGACCCCTCCAGAGCCCAGCACCCAGCCAGGGGCCCCAGACGCCCCCAGAGCCCAGACCCTGAGCCAGGGGCCCGAGACCCCTCCCCAGAGCCCAGACCCCCAGCCCGGTTCCCCAGACCCGCCCCCAGACCCCAGCAAGGGGCCCCAGACCCCTCCCCCGAGCCCAGACCCCAGCCAGGGGCCCCAGACCCCCCCCCCCGAGCCCAGACCCAGAACCAGGGACCCCAGACCCCCCCCCCGAGCCCAGACCCCAGCCAGGGGCCCAGACCCCCACCAGAGCCCAGACCCCCAGCCAGAGGCCCCAGACCCCCCCCGAGCCCAGACCCCCAGCCAGGAGCCCCAGACCCCGCCCAGAGCCCAGAGTGACCCAGGGGCCCCAGACCCTGCCCCAGAGCCCAGACCCCCAGCCAGGGGCCCCAGACCCTCTCCGAGCCCAGACCCCCAGCCAGGGCCCCAGACCCCCACCCGAGCCCAGACCCCCAGCCAGGGGCCCCAGACCCCCCGCCCGAGCGCATACCCCCAGCCAGGGGCCCAGACCACCCCAGAGCCCAGCCCCCCAGCCAGGGGCCCCAGACCCCTCCAGAGCCCAGCACCCAGCCAGGGGCCCCAGACCCCCCCAGAGCCCAGACCCTGAGCCAGGGGCCCCAGACCCCTCCCCCGAGCCCAGACCGGTTCCCCAGACCCCCCCCCCCCCGAGCCCAGACCCCAGCCAGGGGCCCCAGACCCCTCCCCCGAGCCCAGGCCCCAGCCAGGGGCCCCAGACCCCTCCCCCGAGCCCAGACCCCAGCCAGGGGCCCCAGACCCCCCCCAGAGCCCAGACCCCCAGCCAGGGGCCCCAGACCCCCGCCAGAGCCCAGAACGCCCCCCGAGCCCAGACCCCCAGCCAGGGGCCCCAGACCCCCCCCCAGAGCCCAGACCCCCAGCCAGGGGCCCCAGACCCCGAGCCAGGGGCCCCAGACCCCCCCCCGAGCCCAGACCCCAGCCAGGGGCCCCAGACCCTCGCCAGAGCCCAGACCCCCAGCCAGGGGTCCCAGACCGCCCCCAGAGCCCAGACCCCCAGCCAGGGGCCCAGACCCCCTCCGAGCCCAGACCCCCAGCCAGGGCCCCATACCCCCCCCTCCCCGAGCCCAGACCCCCAGCCAGGAGCCCCAGACCCCCCCAGAGCCCAGCGGTGACCCAGGGGCCTCAGACCTCCCCCAGAGCCCAGACCCGAGCCAGGGGCCCCAGACCGCCCCCCCCCCGAGCCCAGACCCCAGCCAGGGGCCCCAGACCCCCGCCAGAGCCCAGACCCCCAGCCAGGGGCCCCACACCGCGCCCAGAGCCCAGACCCACAGCCAGGGGCCCCAGACCCCCTCCGAGCCCAGACCCCCAGCCAGGGCCCCAGACCCCCCCCCCCCGAGCCCAGACCCCCAGCCAGGAGCCCCAGACCCCCCCAGAGCCCAGCGTGACCCAGAGGCCTCAGACCTCTCCCAGAGCCCAGACCCCCAGCCAGGGGCCCCAGACCCCCCCCGAGCCCAGACCCCCAGCCAGGGGCCCCAGACCCCCTCCGAGCCCAGACCTCCAGCCAGGGGCCCCAGACCCATAGCCAGGGGCCCAGACCCCCCCCGAGCCCAGACCCCTAGCCAGGGGCCCCAGACCCCCCCCCAGAGCCCAGACCCCCAGCCAGGGGCCCCAGACCCCCCCCCAGAGCCCAGACTCCCACCCAGAGGCGCAAGATCCCGACCCCCAGCCAGGGGCCCCAGACCCCCCCGCAGAGCCCAGACCCACAGCCAGGAAACCCAGACCGCCCCCCAGAGCCCAGACCCACAGCCAGGACACCCAGACCCCCCCCCCCCCAGAGCCCAGAGCCCGAGCTAGGGGCCCCAGACACCCCCAGAGCCCAGACCCCCAGACCGGTTCACCAGACCCCCCCCCCCCGAGCCCAGACCCCAGCCAGGGGCCCCAGACCCCTCCCCCGAGCCCAGACCCCCCCAGAGCCCAGACCCCCAGCCAGGGGCCCCAGACCCCCGCCAGAGCCCAGAACGCCCCCCCGAGCCCAGACCCCCAGCCAGGGGCCCCAGACCCCCCCCCCCCAGAGCCCAGACCCCAGCCAGGGGCCCCAGACCCCTCCCCGAGCCCAGGCCCCAGCCAGGGGCCCCAGACCCCTCCCCCGAGCCCAGACCCCAGCCAGGGCCCCAGACCCCCCCCAGAGCCCAGACCCCCAGCCAGGGGCCCCAGACCCCCGCCAGAGCCCAGAACGCCCCCCCGAGCCCAGACCCCCAGCCAGGGGCCCCAGACCCCCCCCCAGAGCCCAGACCCCCAGCCAGGGGCCCCAGACCCCGAGCCAGGGGCCCCAGACCCCCCCCCGAGCCCAGACCCCAGCCAGGGGCCCCAGACCCTCGCCAGAGCCCAGACCCCCAGCCAGGGGTCCCAGACCACCCCCAGAGCCCAGACCCCCAGCCAGGGGCCCCAGACCCCCTCCGAGCCCAGACCCCCAGCCAGGGCCCCAGACCCCCTCCCCCCGAGCCCAGACCCCCAGCCAGGAGCCCCAGACCCCCCAGAGCCCAGCGTGACCCAGGGGCCTCAGACCTCCCCCAGAGCCCAGACCCCGAGCCAGGGGCCCCAGACCGCCCCCCCAAGCCCAGACCCCAGCCAGGGTCCCCAGACCCCCGCCAGAGCCCAGACCCCCAGCCAGGGGCCCCACACCGCGCCCAGAGCCCAGACCCACAGCCAGGGGCCCCAGACCCCCTCCGAGCCCAGACCCCCAGCCAGGGCCCCAGACCCACCCCCCCGAGCCCAGACCCCCAGCCAGGAGCCCCAGACCCCCCAGAGCCCAGCGTGACCCAGAGGCCTCAGACCTCCCCCAGAGCCCAGACCCCCAGCCAGGGGCCCCAGACGACCCCCCCCCCCGAGCCCAGACCCCCAGCCAGGGGCCCCAGACCCCCTCCGAGCCCAGACTTCCAGCCAGGGGCCCCAGACCCCCCCGAGCCCAGACCCCCAGCCAGGGGCCCCAGACCCCCCCCCAGAGCCCAGACTCCCACCCAGAGGCGCAAGACCCCCGACCCCCTGCCAGGGGCCCCAGACCGCCCCCCAGAGCCCAGACCCCCAGCCAGGGGCTTCAATGGCTCCGGGTGAGGCGCGCATCGCGCGTTCGCAACGTCACTTCCGGTCCCTTCAGGAGCGCCAGGAACTACATCTCCCAGCCTGCCCCGGGAGCGCTTCCGCCCGCTTCAGCGCAGCTCAGGACCGTGTTAACAGCTCTTACTGCGCATGCTCAGTGCTAGTGCCGGGAGAACAAAGCCCAGAGCCCGGGGGCGCGGCAGCTCCTGGGGGCGGGGCTCTGTCACAGCCCGGGGGCGGGGCACCGCCTGGGGGCGGGGCTCTGTCACAGCCCGGGGGCGGGGCAGCGTCCGGGGGCGGGGCTCTGGCACAGCCCGGGGGCGGGGCAGCGCCTGGGGGCGGGGCTCTGGCACAGTCCGGGGGCGGGGCAGCGCCTGGGGGCGGGGCTCTGGCCCCATTGGGAGCCGGGGGCGGGGCTGAGCACTGGCTCCCTGGGGGGTCCCGTGTTTGCCGCCAGCGCTGGAGCCGCCGGGGCGATCGCGGAGCTGCCTGGGCTCAGCTGCAGCCGGGCTCGGCCCCGGCCCCGCCGGGACCCGGGTGGGGACAGAGCCTGGGGCCGGGGGGTTCCCCTGTGTGGGGCCGGGGGCGGCGGGGGGACGAGCCGGAGCTGCGGGCGGGGAAGGACAGTGGGACACGTGGGGGGTGGAGCGTCCCCTGGGAGCCAGGAAAGTCCGGGGGAGAAGAAAGTGTCAGTGTGTGTCCGTGTGTGTGTGTCCGTGTGTGCGTGTGTTACTGTGTGTGTGTTAGTGTGTGTGTGTGTCTCAGTGTCAGTGTGTGAAAAGTCATAATCAGTCAGCAGCCATGGTAATCAAAGACCACTAGGTGGAAGTAGACGCCTCGCCTACGCAAGACCTTGCATTTTTACAGTTCTCCTTCGCCTACACAAGAATAGTGTCTCCACAGCTGAGATAGTTATTTCTATACCAGTTTTTACTGACCAGATAGCAGACATCCGAGGTCTAGCATGCACCAATCAAATGTTAACACACCAGGGCTTTGTCTAAGTGTGTATAAAAAGACCTGTAATTTCTATGTTAATTGAAGTCCTGTCACTTGGCACAGACTTCCCTTATTTTGCAGAATAAAGTATTTCTCTTTCCTTATCCCTGTCTGGCTGTTATTGGCTCTCAGCTAGGCGGACCCGATATTTCGGTAACAGTTTTTGGCGACCACGAAGGGACCTCCTAGCTCGGACATTGGACTCCGGACGGCTGCGGCGAACTAGGAACGGCGCCAACGGGGTGCTTAGCCCCTCTTTCTGACTTCACCGCAGCCCCTGGGGTTCGTGCTCCGATAAGGTGAGTCCTAATAGGATAAGGAAACACTATCTGTTCTGGTTCTGGTTCTGGTTAACTGGTTATTATTTTCTGTCTCATTCATCTGGATGTTGGGTGTGTGGGCGGGACTGAGCCTCTCGTTCATAATTCCTCAGAGTGGAAGCCATAGCGTGCGATGAAGCGCTGAGGTTGAATTGAGATCCTTCTGTCCCGTCCCCTGTAGCAGTCAGTGTGAGTAGGGAAAATCTGTACTAGTTCTGGTGTTTTTTGGTTAGATCATAATTCCCTCTGTTTTCTGTTTAATTCTCTGTTTGAGTGTCAGGAGAAAGATGGGTGGATCTCAGAGTAAGGATAGTCCTTTGAATTATATGTTAAGTAAATGGCCATTGCCAGGTGTTCAAAGAGGGATATCAAGGAAACGCTTTTTACAACTTTGCACTCAGGGTTGGCCAGCCCTGGGAACTGATTGGCCGAGTACGGCTCCTTTGACAAACTTACTAAAACTCCATTGCGCCTGGTATATTAAATAATAAGACTAAAGTATTATATAATGCTGTAATGTATATGTGTTTATTATTATTTTTTTGGACAAAGGTATGAGTGGAGAGTGAAGATTTCCTTTCTAGGTTAAAAGAAGCCGAGAAGGAAAAAAAGGAACAGAACGAGTTAATTGTAACTAGGAAGCTCAGTCCAAAAAAAAAAAAAAAAGGAAGAAAAGGATAAGACACTGCTCCGCAGCTAAGACCTGGCTGGCGGCCAAGTAGAAGGGGGGCTTGAGTGCCCAAGAAGCTGTAAAATCTACAAATCACTGCCAGGCATTAATGAGACGTGCCTTTATAACTCTCGTCAATCCGACCCAATGGAATCCGAACAATCCAACTAACATAAGGGAGCTAAAAAATTTTTTAGACTATATTCTAATAGGTATAAAACAAGCAGGGGGAACGAACTTTAGACTGGTCAAAGGTCCATAATACTGTACAGGGAAAAGAAGAGCACCCTTCCGACTTTTATGAGAGACTTTGTAAAGCATTTTTGTATTTATACTAACATAGACCCCAAGGCCGCGGACACGCAGTCCACGGTCCGGCTTATTTTTATTTCTCAGTCAGCTCCGGACATCAAGAAGCGATTGCAGCGTCTCGAGGGAGCAGAAGGAAAGTCCCTGGAAGAGCTGGTATAACAATGGCTGTAAGCTGGTAAGCGTGGCTACCTGTGTATATCACACAAGGCAAAATATCCAAGAGACCAAGCAGGTGAGAATGCTGGCAGCCCTTGTAAATGCTGGAAATAGAAATGAGAAACAAGGAGGGTGGAGGGGACCCCCCAAGTGGCAACCTAAAACGGAAAAGGGGGGGGCCTGAGTCGCGCCAATGATATGTGTAAACTATTGTAAGCAGCTTGGTCACTGGAAGAGGGAGTGTCCCAAACCGACGTACCGGGAGACAGCCCCGCCGGCCAGACTGACCGCAGCAACAAATGGCTGTGGAAAGAACAGAAGCCGTTGATAGTGAGGAATGATTTTGGATCAAGGGAGCTGCACTTTCTACTGTTACTACCAAGCCAAAGAAGGGGAGCCTCACAAACGAAAACATTCCGGTAATGGGTATAGGCGGAAAGCCATTTGACTGTTCTGTATTACAGGAGGCTACTGTAGAAATCTCTGATATCTCTGTCTCCCATGCATTTTTGCTAGCACCAGACTCTCCGGTTAATCTCTTGGGCAGAGATCTCTTGTGTAAACTACGTGCTCAGATTTTTTTTTTCAGATGATAAAATTATTGTCCGGTTACCTCAACGCCAACTTCCCCAACTATGTGCTGCGTTGACCCAGGCTTTGGAGGACCAGATTCTGCCTATGGCCCGATGAACATACCCGAGCAACTCAGACAGGAGGTGAAAGCCTCCCTATGGGGCACTTCAAAAGCAGATTTGGGAATTCTACAGACAGATCCAGTAAAAATAACCCTGAGAGCAGGCATTGAAATTCCTCGGATTCGTCAGTATCCCATCTCCTGAGAAGCTTTGTTTGGCCTTCAAGAACTTATCAGCACATTCCTATGGTTGGGAGCGTTAGTTCACACCAAATCTCCTTTCAATACTCCCATCTTGCCAGTAAGAAAACCTGACATGGATCCAGATGGGAAACCGGTACACCGATTTGTCCAAGATTTACGTGCAGTAAAATAAGGTTGTACAAGCCAAACACAATGTGGTACCTAATCCTTATACGATCCCTGACTGCCATTCAGCAGGTACCGTATGCTATTCTGTGATAGATTTGTGTAATGCCTTTTTTCAGTATTCCTAGATCAAGATATCTGGGGATATTTTTGCATTTACATGGACGGATCCAGAGACTGGGAGATCAGAACAGCTGACCTGAACTCGTCTTCAAGTAGTGCAACATCAAGAAAAACCCCGACCAGATCTTTCAGATATGCCCATTCCAAATGCTGAGCTGGAACTGTACACAGATGGCTCTGCGAGGGTCGTGGAGGGCCAACGGATATCTGGATTTGCAGTAATTACTCAGTTTGAGGTATTACAGTCTGCGCCTCTGGACCCTCCACCTCAGCCCAGGCGGCAGAATTAATAGCCCTCACCCGAGCATGTGAGTTGGCAGCAGGTCAGTCTGTAAACATTTATACTGACGCGAAATATGCCTTTGGCGTTTGCCATGCCACAGGCTAACTTTGGGCAGAGCCTGATGGGAGAAGAGCCTTGCCCAGAGCTGCTTTGAGGCCTGCCCTACTTAAATTACACCAAGAAACACATGGTGGAGTAGAGGCTATGGCTGCTACTATAAATAGACTTTGGTATGCCCCTGGGGTATTCCAGGAAGCTAAACGAGTTCTTGCTACCTGTGACATTTGTGCAAAATTCAATCCAAGGGGGAACCAAAAGGCCCCCCCGGTGCAAGGGTTATGGGCATACAAACCCTTTGAACGGCTCCAAATTGACTACTCAGAAATGCCTAAGTGCCAAGGCTACCAGTATCTTCTTGTGATTGTTTGCAACTGACTGGCTGGACTGAAGCATTTCCAACCAGACGAGCAACTGCCTTGGAAGTAGGAAAGACCTTACTAAACCACGTCATTCCTAGGTTTGGGCCTCCTAGGTCTATTGACTCTGATCAAGGAACACACTTTACTGCCCAAGTTATTCAATACATTGCTAAGGCCCTAGGTTTTTCCTGGCTTCTACACACCCCTTGGAGACCACCATCATCTGGACAAGTGGAAAGAATGAACCAAACCTTAAAACTAAAACTCTCCAAACTGTGTGCACAGACTGGGTTGAAGTGGCTTCAGGCCCTGCCTCTGGCCCTCTTGGCAGTCCGCACTGCCCCTAGGGGCAGACTCTGTCTTTCACCTTTTGAACTTTTATTTGGCAGGCCATACACCGGATTTGCTGACCCAGGACCTGTGACTGATTTGGCTACTTGGGGTGACGAGGAGCTGACCAGATATGTTATTTCCCTCCAAACCACTCTCATGTCTCTCCACAGGTATGCAGCTCAATTTCAGTCCCTACCTGCTGATGTGCCTGCTCACCGGATCAAGCCAGGGGATTGGGTCTATGTAAAAGAGTGGAAAACACGAACCTCTCCAACCCCGGTGGGCGGGCCCTTTCCAAGTCCTTCTTACTTCCCACACTGCCATTCGAGTGAGGGAACCAGACACTTGGATTCACCACACCCGAGTCAAGCGAGCCCCTAGGCCGGGGCCAGAAGCAGACGACTCCGGACTTCGAGGGAGCCCCGCCAGCTCTTCCCACCGCGACCCGGAAGAGCCAGAAGCAGACGATACTTGGAAAGCTGAACCTCTGGAAGGACTGAAACTCTTGTTCAGACGGACTAAATCCTGAGACTGTATAATTATGAATTCGCAGCCAGTGATACAGTGGCTACTTTTTTTTTTATTTTTCCCTTTCTACATGCCAACCCCCACCCAGCGCCAGGTCCTGCAATGACTGGCCACACTGGGACACTTATCTGATTGCTGGCTGTGCCACCATACCCGTTCTGAGGAAGGAATAGGGCTATGGGGTATACCTGCAAACCTCTCTGAAGTACTCTCCATACAGGTAGTACGGAAAACTGAATGGGTGTGGGTTGGGAACACCATTACAATAACTATGGGAAAACATCTGAGATTTGGCATTATTCCTGGGCGGCAAGGGGGGTCCCTCTCTTTGATATTCTTGGGATTGGATTTACATTGCCCCTTTGTTTTGAGAATGATCAAGGAACTGGGAGGGAAATGGGTTATCTCCCCCTGAGGCCTGTAACCAAACCCCTTCAGTTTGATATTAGAAATGGGACCCTTTACCCCTTAAAATTTCAAAAAGCCCAGAATACACCTTGCCTTCAGCAAAGGGCTTTAATTGTAAAATCAACAGGCATGAGTTATCAGGGGCAGTGGCTTCCGTCATTCCGCCCATTAGGCCCCATAAATGAAACACATGCATACTATCTGGATGTTCACTCTGCATTCTGTTGCCTCACTCATCTCTTGAAAGGATTTCTGGTTGTCCAAAACACCTGGGAACACTTACAGGTTTTCATATCTACCTTATTTGCTGTTACCTACTGTGGGGCATCCTGAATAATACCCATGCCCTAGGCCACTTAAATGTGTCCCATTGGAGGTGTCAAGACCGAATACTGGGTAACTCTAAGCACCGGGATGTTAGGGTGGACTGGCGCCATCGAATTGCAGGAAGTACCCTTACCCTTTACTTAGAGACCCCCGGCTTGTATTTCATCTGTGGCCACAGTGCCTACAAAGCCCTTCCCCCAGGTTGGCGGGGTCGATGTGGTGTGGCCCAAGTAATACCAGATGTCCAAATAAATAAAACATTAAACTCAAGTCCAGATCCTTAACCTGGGAAGCTATTCTCATAGGCTCTTCAAACGCCCCCATAAGGACTCAAACAAAGCGTGCCGAGAATCCCCTCGTGGTCAGGCAAACGGGGTTTCATTCCTTTGTTCGAGCGCTCATTCCTGGGTTGGAGTAGCAGAGCTAGAAAAGGCGGTTGTAAATATTTCTGCTGAATTAGAGAAAATAGCTAATGCCTCCATAGATGTTTTTCAAAAGTTACAAGGAGAAGTTGATAAAATAGCAGAAGTTACATTGCAAAATAGACGTGTGTTAGATGCTATGAATGCTGAATTGGGGGTGCTTGTGCTCGCATTGGGGAAAAATGCTGTTTTTATGTTAATCACTCTGGCTTAATTGAGAAGGATTTATGAGCTATTAAGAATGCTGCTGTTGTTTTCACGCTATATCCCTCGATCATACCTTTAGTTTTTAAGATCTGCACCCAGACCTTGGGTCATGGTTTACAGGGCTTTTCCGAACAATTGTTAAGTGGATCATTTTTTTTCTTTTCTTTCTATGTGTTATTTGGGTAATGTTACAATGTGCAAAATGTCTGTGTACCGCTGTCACCAAAAGCTCTGTTACCCGAGGGAAAACCCAGTATCTGTCCCTTCAACTTGATCGTAAATTGCGGAACGGGCCTGACAATTTGGGGTTTTTGTCAGGCCCGAGGGGGGACTGTGAAAGTCATAATCAGTCAGCAGCCATGGTAATCAGAGACCACTAGGTGGAAGTAGACACCTCGCCTACGCAAGACCTTGCATTTTTACAGTTCTCCTTCGCCTACACAAGAATAGTGTTTTCCAGCTGAGATAGTTATTTCTATACCAGTTTTTACTGACCAGATAGCAGACATCCGAGGTCTAGCATGCACCAATCAAATGTTAACACACCAGGGCTTTGTCTAAGTGTGTATAAAAGACCTGTAATTTCTATGTTAATTGAAGTCCTGTCACTTGGTACAGACTTCCCTTATTTTGCAGAATAAAGTATTTCTCTTTCCTTATCCCTGTCTGGCTGTTATTGGCTCTCAGCTAGGCGGACCCGATATTTCGGTAACAAGAGTTTGGCCTGTTCCCCAGACCAAGAAACAGGTCCAGGCCTTTAGCGGGATGGTGGGATACTACCAGAGGTTTGTACCCCACTTTAGCTCCCTAGCTGCCCCCATCACAGAGCTAGGTAAGAAGGGGAAGCCAGACAAGGCAGTCTGGACCGAGCAGGGCCAGAGGACTCTCTGTGCGCTGAAGGAGGCTCTAATCCAGGGCCCAATAGATTGAGTAAACCCAGACCGGGCCAAGCCCTGTACAGTGTTCACCGAAGCCTCAGACACAGGGCTGGGCGCGGTGCTGATGCAGGCCTATGCGAAGGGGGAGAGACACCCTATCGGGTATCTGAGCAAGGAGCGGCTGCCCTGGAGGCAGAACGGTCAGGCCATAGAGAAGGAATGCCTGGCCATGGGGCAGGCCCTTAAGAAGCAGCAGCCGGATCTATTTGGGTGGCGCTTTACGGGGTATGGTCACCATTCCGCCCCAACGTGGCTGCATCCAGGAAAAGGGGCCGATGCCGAGCGGCTGGTGACAGAGACACGTGGTCAGAGAGGGGACCAGATCAAGAGGGAGGCTCTTAACCAGGAGAGCCCGAACTACAGCCCTCCAGACTGGAGCACAGGGAAAAGACCTGATCTCAGCTTGAACCCCAGGGGTTTTGGGATGGGAAGAGGGCACGGGCCGCATAAACCTTCCCACATGCGGCCTGCGGGTGCCATCAAGCCCACCCAACCTAAGGGAGCCCGTGGAACTGGAACGGCCTGGTGTGACCAGGTTCGAACTTCCCCGGGTCACTGGCTAAAGTGACCCCGCTCAGTTCGTTCTCGAAGGGGGGAGAGATGTGACGAACTAGGACTGTAGTTAACGTTTCCCTGAGTACTGTGTGGGTGCCTCAGTTTCCCCTATGCGGTGCTTGAGTATCTAGGTGGTGGGACAACGGTGCATGATAGTTACAAAGCCCTAGAAGGCAGAGGCCTGGACACAGAGAATGGCTCTGTCTCCTGGCAACAGATGGCCCGGCCCCTTGCCCGGCAAAGGTGAGAGCTGAAGGTGTGAGAACAAAGGGATCAGGTGACCTCCTAGCCCGGGAAGCAGACAAAGGCGGAGGAGGGGCTGGAGAGTTTGAGTTTGGTAGCTGGCCGGAGAAGAGGTGAGGGAGGCAGACAGGGTCTGGCCTCCCTGCCCCGGTTGGAGCGGTGGGGCGAAATGCAGGGAGCCCCAGGCTGGGGTCTAAGCTCCCTGCCCCCCGGAAGGACCCGACTGAGGGGTCCTGGATGTACTGACAAGCTCTGGTTGGGCTGTGTTCCTGGCATCTCTAATAAACCTTCTGTTCTACTGACTGGCTGAGACTCCCAGTGAATCCGGAGAAGAGGGGTGCAGGGCCGGACTCCCCTATACTCCGTGACAGGAGCTCAGGGCTGGGCTAGCAGGGGCTGCGGGTCGGGAGTGAGGGGCACCGGCAGAGCGGTGACTGGGGAGGTCAGGGCTGGGATAGAAGGGGCTGCGGGTCGGGAGTGAGGGGCACCGGCAGAGCGGTGACTGGGGAGCTCAGGGGTGGGATAGAAGGGGCTGCGGGTCGGGAGTGAGGGGCACCAGCAGAGCAGTGACTGGGGAGCTCAGGGCTGGGATAGAAGGGGCTGCGGGTTGGGAGTGAGGGGCACCAGCAGAGCGGTGACTGGGGAGCTCAGGGCTGGGACAGCAGGGGCTGCGGGTTGGGAGTGAGGGGCACCAGCAGAGCGGTGACTGGGGAGCTCAGGGCTGGGACAGCAGGGGCTGCGGGTCGGGAGTGAGGGGCACCGGCAGAGCAGTGACTGGGGAGCTCAGGGCTGGGATAGAAGGGGCTGCGGGTCGGGAGTGAGGGGCACCGGCAGAGCGGTGACTGGGGAGCTCGGGGCTGGGATAGAAGGGGCTGCGGGTCGGGAGTGAGGGGCACCAGCAGAGCAGTGACTGGGGAGCTCAGGGCTGGGATAGAAGGGGCTGCGGGTTGGGAGTGAGGGGCACCAGCAGAGCGGTGACTGGGGAGCTCAGGGCTGGGACAGCAGGGGCTGCGGGTCGGGAGTGAGGGGCACCGGCAGAGCAGTGACTGGGGAGCTCAGGGCTGGGATAGAAGGGGCTGCGGGTCGGGAGTGAGGGGCACCGGCAGAGCGGTGACTGGGGAGCTCGGGGCTGGGATAGAAGGGGCTGCGGGTCGGGAGTGAGGGGCACCAGCAGAGCAGTGACTGGGGAGCTCAGGGCTGGGATAGAAGGGGCTGCGGTCGGGAGTGAGGGGCACCGGCAGAGCGGTGACTGGGGAGCTCTTGGCTGGGACAGAAGGGGCTGCGGGTCGGGAGTGAGGGGCACCGGCAGAGCAGTGACTGGGGAGATCAGGGCTGGGATAGAAGGGGCTGCGGGTCGGGAGTGAGGGGCACCGGCAGAGCGGTGACTGGGGAGCTCAGGGCTGGGATAGAAGGGGCTGCGGGTCGGGAGTGAGGGGCACCGGCAGAGCGGTGACTGGGGAGCTCAGGGCTGGGACAGCAGGGGCTGCGGGTCGGGAGTGAGGGGCACCGGCAGAGCAGTGACTGGGGAGCTCAGGGCTGGGATAGAAGGGGCTGCGGGTCGGGAGTGAGGGGCACCGGCAGAGCGGTGACTGGGGAGCTCAGGGCTGGGATAGAAGGGGCTGCGGGTCGGGAGTGAGGGGCACCGGCAGAGCAGTGACTGGGGATCGCAGGGCTGGGATAGAAGGGGCTGCGGGTCGGGAGTGAGGGGCACCGGCAGAGCGGTGACTGGGGAGCTCAGGGCTGGGACAGCAGGGGCTGCGGGTCGGGAGTGAGGGGCACCGGCAGAGCAGTGACTGGGGAGCTCAGGGCTGGGATAGAAGGGGCTGCGGGTCGGGAGTGAGGGGCACCGGCAGAGCGGTGACTGGGGAGCTCGGGGCTGGGATAGAAGGGGCTGCGGGTCGGGAGTGAGGGGCACCAGCAGAGCAGTGACTGGGGAGCTCAGGGCTGGGATAGAAGGGGCTGCGGGTCGGGAGTGAGGAGCACCGGCAGAGCGGTGACTGGGGAGCTCAGGGCTGGGATAGAAGGGGCTGCGGGTTGGGAGTGAGGGGCACCAGCAGAGCGGTGACTGGGGAGCTCAGGGCTGGGACAGCAGGGGCTGCGGGTCGGGAGTGAGGGGCACCGGCAGAGCAGTGACTGGGGAGCTCAGGGCTGGGATAGAAGGGGCTGCGGGTCGGGAGTGAGGGGCACCGGCAGAGCGGTGACTGGGGAGCTCGGGGCTGGGATAGAAGGGGCTGCGGGTCGGGAGTGAGGGGCACCAGCAGAGCAGTGACTGGGGAGCTCAGAGCTGGGATAGAAGGGGCTGCGGTCGGGAGTGAGGGGCACCGGCAGAGCGGTGACTGCGGAGCTCAGGGCTGGGACAGAGGGGCTGTGGGTTGGGAGTGAGGGGCACCAGCAGAGCAGTGACTGGGGAGCTCAGGGCTGGGACAGAGGGGCTGTGGGTCGGGAGTGAGGGGCACCGGCAGAGCGGTGACTGCGGAGCTCAGGGCTGGGATAGAAGGGGCTGCGGGTCGGGAGTGAGGGGCACCGGCAGAGCGGTGACTGGGGAGCTCAGGGCTGGATAGAAGGGGCTGTGGGTCGGGAGTGAGGGGCACCGGCAGAGCGGTGACTGAGGAGCTCAGGGCTGGGATAGAAGGGGCTGCGGGTCGGGAGTGAGGGGCACCGGCAGAGCAGTGACTGGGGAGATCAGGGCTGGGATAGAAGGGGCTGCAGGTCGGGAGTGAGGGGCACCGGCAGAGCAGTGACTGGGGAGCTCAGGGCTGGGATAGAAGGGGCTGCGGGTCAGGAGTGAGGGGCACCGGCAGAGCGGTGACTGGGGAGCTCAGGGCTGGGATAGAAGGGGCTGCGGGTCGGGAGTGAGGGGCACCGGCAGAGCAGTGACTGGGGATCGCAGGGCGGGGATAGAAGGGGCTGCGGGTCGGGAGTGAGGGGCACCAGCAGAGCAGTGACTGGGGAGCTCAGGGCTGGGATAGAAGGGGCTGCGGGTCGGGAGTGAGGGGCACCGGCAGAGCGGTGACTGGGGAGCTCAGGGCTGGGATAGAAGGGGCTGCGGGTCGGGAGTGAGGGGCACCAGCAGAGCGGTGACTGGGGAGCTCAGGGCTGGCATAGAAGGGGCTGCGGGTCGGGAGTGAGGGGCACCGGCAAGTGTTATACAGACAAAACTACTCAGGATCCTTTCAGGGGATAAGAGAAGATGCCACGTTCTATAACCGCTAGCTAATACCTCTGAAAAACAGCTACGGATTAAACTATTCCCCAGACAGCTCAGTCCCAGCCGCCCTCCCTCGCTGCTGCCTGTGACACTCGGTTCTCCCCACAGCCCCAAGAACTGCTGGGCGCAAGTCCTGGGCCCAACGTGCAGTGAATGTGGGGGTGACTCTGCCTGCCCAGACTGGTCAGTAGAAAGATTCAGACCCACACTCTGTCTGGGGGAGGAGATACACACATGTTGTGGGATTGGTTTTCGCCTTTTAAATGTACTGGATCATTTCTATGGCAAAACTATTTGTACGAGCCCATGAAAAAAAGAAGAACCCATGAAAATACCCCTGGGGGAGAGGGGGTGTCTGAGAGCCGGGGGAGAGACGGAGATTTTCATGAAACGGGGACAGGCCAAAGTTGGGCCTTTAGCTGGAGCAAAGGGGGAGGTTTTTTGTGTAGTTGCATTTTAACCAGCCTCACATCCCGTATCCCTACTGCCCCACCCTGCTTCATGTTTGGGGGGCTCTGGGCTGGGGCAGGGGTTTGAGGTGTAGAAGGGGGTCAGGGCTCTGGGCTGGGAGTGCAGGCTTTGGTGTGGGGCCAGGTATGAGGATCTTGGGGTGCAGGAAAGGGCTCCTTGATTGGGCGGGCTCAAGTCTGGGGCAGGGGATTGGGGCACGCGGTTGGGGTGTGGGGTTACCTCGGGCGGCTCTTGGTCAGAGGCACAATGGGGGTGCTAAGGCAGGTTTCCTGCCTATCCTGGCACTGCGAACCCAGCTGCATCCTGGAAGTGAGAAGTAGCACGTCCGACTCCTAGGCTATCTACACCGGGGTTAGCCTGATATAACTGTATTGCTCAAGGGGAGGGGGACATTTTTAACCCCTGAGTAATGTAGTTACACCCACCTAATTCTGTACCCTAGACCTGTCCAAAGAATCACACACTGTGGGAGTAAAACTTCACCTGCACCTCTGCTTTGCAGAATCCAAACACAAGCAAAGTGTGTCAGGCCCCGGTGGGGTCTGGGGGGGAGTCAGGTGTGGGCAGATACCCTACGCCCCCAAGAGGCAGGGACCATGGCTTAGCTGGTTAATGCACCTGTTTTGGAAACAGGAGATCCTGGGTTCAACTCCCAGTGGTGCCTTGGTGCATGACTTTTGGGGAACCTGGTAATGGCCACTATCAGAAAAAAAGATACAGAGCTTCGGTCTAGCCCAGTGTGGTTTTTCTTATGGTTTAAATTACACTCCCAGGCACTGATAATAGAGTTAAGAGCTGATAGGTCCGTGTTCCAGTCCCCTGGCAAATGACCCCCTCCCTCTGGGACAGGGGCAGGTCTGACTCTCACACCAAATGGCTCCTTGTGGCTGCCAGAATCTGTGGGTGGCTCATTCAGTTTATGCCAAGGGTGGAGTCCTGCTTTGTGCACCGTGTCTGAGACTGAAAATCCTAAACCACCCTTTGAAATAACGAATGCAGCAGGACGTGTTATGGTCCCTGCCCCAAAGCAGACAGACCAATGGAGAGCTGAGTTCAGGGTAACACATCAGAGGGCTGAGTAAGGCCGGCAAGAATTCATCTGGCCCTCCTGGGCCTCTCACAATGACGTCCTTCTTGTGTGCCAGGACTGACAGAAACATCCCAGACACAGAAGCAACAGGTCAAAATAATCACTTGTAGGTGCTGAAGTAGCTCGGTCAGGAGACTGTTAGACTGATGATTTAGAGGACCCTAGTTCAACCCCAGGCTTCACCCTGCTCTTTGGGCGCAGGGGTGGCTTGTTTTCTGGAAGCGCAGCAGTGGCTTTACCTGCCACCAGTCCCTTATTTCACGCTCCCCAGCACGGAAAAGCAGCGTGGGCTGGTGTACCCAGTTGGCCCATGTGAGCTTTCTTCCTTCTCTTGCTCTTTCTAGGCAAGGGGAAGGAAAAGAAGCTCTCCTTCAAGCTCCAGACCTTTGCTCTACCAGCCGACCCATCGAAGAGCTGCCACCACTTTCTCCAGCTTTGCCACCCGGTATGAGAGGGGAGCTATGCCCTCCGACACCTAAGCTATGTGTGTTACCCCACGTGGCCACCCGGTGTCGCTGTTGCTCTCTGAGAGAGATGCTGTGTGCATTACCGCACGTGGCCACCCGGTGTCGCTGTTGCTCTCTGAGAGAGATGCTGTGTGCGTTACCCCACGTGGCCACCCGGTGTCACTGTTGCTCTCTGAGAGAGACGCTGTGTGCGTTACCCCACGTGGCCACCCGGTGTCAATGTTGCTCTCTGAGAGAGACGCTGTGTGCATTACCCCACGTGGCCACCCGGTGTCACTGTCGCTCTCTGAGAGAGACGCTGTGCGCATTACCCCACGTGGCCACCCGGTGTCACTGTTGCTCTCTGAGAGAGACGCTGTGTGCATTACCCCACGTGGCCACCCGGTGTCACTGTTGCTCTCTGAGAGAGATGCTGTGTGCATTACCCCACGTGGCCACCCGGTGTCACTGTTGCTCTCTGAGAGAGATGCTGTGTGCATTACCCCACGTGGCCACCCGGTGTCACTGTTGCTCTCTGAGAGAGATGCTGTGTGCATTACCCCACGTGGCCACCCGGTGTCACTGTTACTCTCTGAGAGAGATGCTGTGTGCATTACCCCACGTGGCCACCCAGTGTCACTGTTGCTCTCTGAGAGAGATGCTGTGTGCATTACCCCACGTGGCCACCCGGTGTCACTGTCGCTCTCTGAGAGAGATGCTGTGTGCATTACCCCACGTGGCCACCCGGTGTCACTGGTGCTCTCTGAGAGAGACGCTGTGTGCATTACCCCACGTGGCCACCCGGTGTCACTGTCGCTCTCTGAGAGAGATGCTGTGTGCATTACCCCACGTGGCCACCCGGTGTCACTGTTGCTCTCTGAGAGAGACGCTGTGTGCGTTACCCCACGTGGCCACCCGGTGTCACTGTTGCTCTCTGAGAGAGACGCTGTGTGCGTTACCCCACGTGGCCACCTGGTGTCACTGTTGCTCTCTGAGAGAGACGCTGTGTGCGTTACCCCACGTGGCCACCCGGTGTCACTGTTGCTCTCTGAGAGAGACGCTGTGTGCATTACCCCACGTGGCCACCCGGTGTCACTGTTGCTCTCTGAGAGAGATGCTGTGTGCATTACCCCACGTGGCCACCCGGTGTCACTGTCGCTCTCTGAGAGAGATGCTGTGTGCATTACCGCACGTGGCCACCCGGTGTCGCTGTTGCTCTCTGAGAGAGATGCTGTGTGCGTTACCCCACGTGGCCACCCGGTGTCACTGTTGCTCTCTGAGAGAGACGCTGTGTGCATTACCCCACGTGGCCACCCGGTGTCACTGTCGCTCTCTGAGAGAGATGCTGTGTGCATTACCCCACGTGGCCACCCGGTGTCACTGTTACTCTCTGAGAGAGACGCTGTGTGCATTACCCCACGTGGCCACCCGGTGTCACTGTTGCTCTCTGAGAGAGACGCTGTGTGCGTTACCCCACGTGGCCACCCGGTGTCACTGTTGCTCTCTGAGAGAGACGCTGTGTGCATTACCCCACGTGGCCACCCGGTGTCACTGTTGCTCTCTGAGAGACGCTGTGTGCATTACCCCACGTGGCCACCCGGTGTCACTGTTGCTCTCTGAGAGACGCTGTGTGCATTATCCCACGTGGCCACCCGGTGTCGCTGTTGCTCTCTGAGAGAGACGCTGTGTGCGTTACCCCACGTGGCCACCCGGTGTCGCTGTTGCTCTCTGAGAGAGACGCTGTGTGCATTACCCCACGTGGCCACCCGGTGTCACTGTTGCTGTCTGAGGGGAGGGGCAGATCCCTGTTGCAGAGTTTCTGTCCTGTCCTGGTTATCACATTTGCCTGACATGCAAAGGGGCCCTGGTTTTAAATGAGGCAGAAAGTTGAAGTTTTACTTTTCCCAGCTCCCTTATCTGCCCAGCGAGGTTCTCCCCGTTTGGCCACTGGGATCACCCCAACCCCTGCTGGACAGAGGGTGGGGAAATGAGCTGAGAAGCGTGCCGGAGAAAGCTGCTGTCTCCTGCCCTCGGTTTCTTGGCGACAGAGGCGTGCGCACGGGGTGTGCAGGTGTGTCCGGGCACACCCTAGTGATCTGCGGCTCGGAAGGCTGCTCCTCCCCCCTCCCCTGGGGGCTGTGTCCTAGGGGCAGCCTGCACGCAGCTGCGATCAGCTGTTTGCCGGGCAGGCTCAGATCAGCTGCGTCCTGCCTCCCTGCTCCGGCCGGGGCCGAGTGAGTCTCACACACACACGAAAACACCCTTAGGGTGAGGTGCGGGCGGGAGCACAGCCGGCCCCTGCTCACCTAGGGCCGCCCCGCACCTCTTGGGCTGATGGCCATGGCGTCCGCGAGTATGGCTGCTCCTGGCCAGCCAGGCTCCGCTCCGGCCACAGCAGGCAGCCGGTGACCCAAGGGAGCCCAGCTAGGCTGGGGCTGGGTGCAGTGGGGGATTAGGGGGAGGAGAAGCCTCGGACCCCGGCAGGAGCCATGCTGGGTGGGGGAGTGGGGGAAGGTGGAGAAGAGCCGAGCTGGGGCAGGGGAGGAGAAGCCGGGGTCCGGCAGGAGCTGGGGGGAGTGGGGGAGGAGAAGCCCAGACCCCGGCAGGAGCTGCACTGGTGGGGGAAGGGGGGTGAAGAGGAGCCACACTGGGGCAGAGAGGAGAGGCCCCGGACCCTGGCAGAAGATGTGGGGCTGAAGTCCCCGGCTCGGGAGCCCCACCCACCCTAGTGGCAGAAGCTGCAGGGCTGAAGCCCTGACCCCACTCTGTGTGGAGCTGGTATCTCCATTTCCCCCACCACCGCACAGCCATGAATGGATTTAGCCTAGGAGGCAGGGTCAGGATTGGCCCCATTTGGCAGGTGGGATCTAGGGCACACAGAGGTGAAGGGACTTTCCCAAGGCTAAGCAGGGAGTCTGTGGCAGAGCAGAGACTCAAACCCAGAACACCTGAACCCTGTGCCTTAACCACTAGGCAACCTTCCCACCCCAGGAGGGGGAACTTCCTCTGCCACTTTGAATGTGTGAGTGGGAGCAGCCACTAGACAGAGCTGCCAGGAGGTGGGGAGCAGAGAGAGATGGGAAAAGGGACATGGGTGGGTGTAGCGGGGTGGTTACCTGCTCCTGCCCGGGAGGAGTTAAAACAGCCCTACAGAGGGAGCAGTCAGGGGACGGGCAGTCAGGGAACATGGAATGGGGGGGGGGCTGGATAGGGCGTGGGAGTCCCAGGGGGGCTGTCAGGGGTGGGGGTGTGGCTAGGGGCCAGGGCAGTCATGGGACAGGATAGTTGGAGGGGTCCCGGGGGGTGATTAGGGGGCGGGGGGTCTCTGGAGGGGGTGGTCAGGGAACAAGGAGCAGGGGGGTTGGATGGGTCAAGGGTTCGGGGGGGGCTGTCAGGGGCGGGGGTGTGGAGAGGGGTCGGGGCAGTCAGGGGACAGGTAGGGGGTAGGGCTCTAGGGAGGCAGTTACAGTGGGGGGGTCTCAGGAGGGGGCAGTCAGGGGACAAGGAGCAGGGAGGCTTAGATAGCGGGTGGGGTCCTGGGGGCAGTTAGGGGCACGGTCCCAGGAGGGAGCTGTAAGGGGACAAGGAACACAGGGGGTTGGGGGTTTTTTGGGGGGCTGGATGTGGGAGGGAGTGGATGGGGGTGGGGCTCCCTGGGTGCACACCCTAGTGAAATGTGCTGTGCACGCCTATGCTTGGCGAGTTTCTCTTCTGCACCAAACTTACTCTTTCCGTCGGTGAGCTCAGTTGGTTGCGCGTCAGTCTGTTAATCTGAGGGTCCAGGGTTCAAGTCCCTGGTTAAGTGTAGGGGAGATTGTTTCCCCCTGCGGTGTCCCCTGAGAGCTTTAGGAGTCAGCTCTTCAGTCCCCTCCTTGATGTTACTCTTTTCTTTTCAGGACTTGGGCTTTCCTAGGAAGGGCCATTCACTGCCTGGGACGTCCTCACACGCCCACTGGCCTCACAGTCTGGAGGAAGAAAGGCTTCTGGGTCTACAGCAAACCGCTGCGAGCCGGCTTATTGAGCAAATACAGGGCTGGCCAGAGAGGCCAGAGAGGCCTTGAGCAAGGAAGGCAAATTAGTCTCCGCCCAGGCTCTTCTACACTGGAAGTCAAAAGGATGCCACATGTTCTCCACTAGTCCCTTGGTGTAAGGGCAGCACTCAGGGCTCTGAATCCTGCAATCCGAGTTCAAGTCTTGGTAGGACCTTGGGGCAGCTCTTCTGCCACCTCACACTCCTGGGTGTTCCAAGGCTTCGTCTTGCTCTCTCCAGTGACGTGGGAGCCTGTCTTTCGCCCGGTAGCTGCTGTGACTTGAGCACCAGCCTCAGCCCCCACCCGGGCAGGGTTTGATGCTTCCCTCACTTAAATTCCAGCACGCTGAGAGATTTCAGCTTTGCACAAGGGGCAGAGACAGATCTCGCTGTTCCTGGGTCTGTGCAGATAAAATGGTGCTTCTGTCTGAAAGAGAGGAGGGAAATGGCCCCATGGTGGGACAATATCCTCAGTATTAGGACTCAGGCTGAGAACCGATTTAACTCCACTCATCTGGGATTTCACAAATTGTCTTCCATGGAGACACTGGGACCTTGTGACATTGATCCAGACTCGGGAGGGTGGGGAGGGGGAGGGGAGGTTGGGCTGCTGTAACTCATGGTACAAACATGAACTGGATTCCAAGAAGGGAGAGGGGAGAAGCCTGAAGCTGACTTTACTCCCAGGCTGGGGTCTCCTGGATGGTGGGAAACTTCCTTTGCTGCTGCCAGGGGACAGCGGCGACTGGAGACATACCAGGGCTGGGATGAATGGGGAATGTTGTATGGATTTTATGCGCACTGAGCTCCACGAACTCTACATCCTCCACTGTAGCGGGAGCTTAGAAAGTCACACCTCGGTCAGCGGTGGGACTGGGGGTTTGAAAAGAGATTCCTTTTCCCTCCCCTTCCTGAGACAGAAAGTCAGGGCCGGCCACTCCGGGGCAGAATAGCACATTATCCACCGGCTGAGGAGCTGGAAACCAGGCACAGATGACTGGTCTCTGCTGAAAGCCGGGTGGGGGGGGGGGGGGAGGCACAATTTCAAGGTTCAGCCCCACCCCCTTACCATCAACACCCCTCCCAGGAGTGAACAATGCCGGGAGAGGAAGCAGCAAAGGCAGCCCCGCTCCACTCCCCCCTCCAGCCGCTGCTGTGCAGGGAGGGAGCCTGGCAGCACCCCATGCTGTAGCCGGGATGCTAACCCAGGTGGGCACATGGCCCCACATCCCGCCCTCTGCACGTGTTGCCTCTGAAACGAGGGAAACTCGTGAGTTCAGGGCCCAGCTGCACACCCAGGAGAAAGCCCAGCACGACAGGCCCAGGGGGAAGGGGTGAGCTAGAGCCTGGCATCCAGCCAGAAACCTTCAGATCTTCAATCTCATCCACTCCCCACTGAGCTACTTGGGCAGCGACCAGGCCCCCCAAGAAGGGTTAATTCACGTGCCACAGCTCATGCTGGGGAGATTGAAATCCTGATGTCACAAGGCAGGAGACTAGCAGTGGCCTTGGCCCCGGAGGAGCAGGCTGCGGCTGCCTGGATCCCCGTCACTCAAGCCAGCACCTGCCCCCTCCCAAGCTGTCACTGGCGCCCCCAGGTCGGGGAGACAGGAGCAGCGGTTCCCACGGGAACAAGTCCACCCCCGGCTCGCAGGCAACTCCCAAGCCTGATACAGAAAAACATCTTGCCAGAAAGGAGCCCACTGGGACTCCCCATGGCTACTTTTCCTCCCACCCAGAACCCCAGAACGAACGGTGGCACTCTACTAACCCCACTGAGCCGCTTAGCTTCTGCCCTGCCTTCTTCAGCACGACCTTCCTCTTTTGCCCCATTCCCCCCTCACTTCCTCCTTTGGCAAGTGGGAAGAGCTGGGCTCTGTAGGCCAACCTCCAAGGGCAGAGGAGGCCAAGCTACAAGGCTCCAAGAGGTGACTGGCCGAGATCCTCCAGCTTTCCCCGGCTGACGCTAAGGCGCTTTCTCAGCCCATTTCACCACCTGAAAGCGGTTGGGGTTATCCCAAGAACAGGCCAGTGGCAGATGGAGGAGTGTCTTGCTGAACAGCTAGGGAAAAGGAAGCCATCATGTTTCTGCTTGGTTTCGAACCAGGGGCCTTTTGCATATTAGGCAAACGTGATAACCACAACACCACAGAAACTCTCTCACCGCATTTTGCCCCTTCCCTTCTAATTCCATCCGCTTGGCTGGCGCTCTCCCTGGCACACACCGCTGGGCGACCCTGGAGAAAGTGGTGGCAGCTCTTCGGTGGGTCGGCTGGTAGAGCAAAGAACTGGAGCCGGCTCCCAGGAAGTCATCCTTACCTCGCCCTTGTGACTCCAGCTTGAAGGAGAGCTTCTTTCCTTCCCCTCGCTGAGAAAGAGCAAGAGAAGAACAAAAGCCCACATCCATAGGGGGGCAGAGGCTTCAGGAGCCCACAGCGTTTGCCCATCTGGGGCATTGTGGCTGAGATCTCTGCTGGCCAGCGCCAGCGCTCGCAAGGCGCTAGTGTGGATGCTGGAGGCTGGGTGCTGGATGCTGGAGGCAGAGACCCAGCAGAGTGGCGCAGCGGCAGCGTGCTGGGCCCATAACCCAGAGGTCGATGGATCAAAACCATCCCTCTGCTAGGCAGGTGCTTGTTTCTTTTGCTCTGGGCCTGCAAGCGAGGGGGCGACCAGCAGAGCGCCAGGAGCCGGGGCCGTGAGGCAGGAGGTGGCTGAGGTGTGGGACTGCCAGGGGAGCTCCCCGGCCCCTCTGGCTGCCTGGGCTGAAGGCGAGAGCCAGGCCTGTGCGTGAGGTCTGAGTGCCGGTGGCTCCCCCACTCCTCGGGAGGGTCTGTCCCAAGGCAGCGGCCCAGCCCCCCTCCAAGGGGGGTGCGTCCCACCAGCATTTCTTGCCCCGTTGGGGGAGGTTCAGCCTCCCCGAGCCCCTTGTAGCCGCCGCCCACGCGCAGTGTCACTGGTAGATACGGGCAGAGGAGACTCGGGGGCCTGGGCTGGGAAATCCCTGGGTGAAACTGGCTGCCTGAGCCCAGCCCCTCTGCACTCAGGGGAGCGGTGAGAGGGGGAGGGGCTCAGGGAGTAAATCCTCAGAAACCTCCCCCCTGGGTTTGTAATGTCAGGCCCCAGCGAACAAGCGTGTGTGAGGGGAGGGGCTGTGAGGGGAGGGGCTGTGAGGGGGAGGGTCCGTGGGGGTGTCATTGTGAGGGGGAGGGGCTGTGAGGGGGAGGGGCTGTGAGGGTGTCAGTGTGAGGGGGAGGGCTGTGAGGGGGAGGGTCCATGGGGGTGTCAGTGTGAAGGGGAGGGGCTGGGAGGGGGAGGGTCCATGGGGGTGTCAGTGTGAGGGGGAGGGACTGTGAGGGGGAGGGTCCATGGGGGTATCAGAGTGAGGGGGAGGGGCTGTGAGGGGGAGGGTCCATGGGGGTGTCAGTGTGAGGGGGAGGGTCCATGGGGGTGTGAGGGGGAGGGTCCATGGGGGTGTCAGTGTGAGGGGGAGGGGCTGTGAGGGGCTGGGCTCCCAGTCACTGCTCTGCCAATGCCCCTGTCACAGAGTCCCCGGGCGATTCTCTGGAACTGCTCCCTACGAAGCCAGTCAGGACTCTGGAGGAGCCTCCTCGCTGAGCCGACTGTCTCCAGGGCAAGAAGCTTTCCCAGCTTCCACCTTCCTGGGGCTGACCCCGGAGCATTCAGCATCCCCTTCTTCACCCGGCGGGGCTCATGGGGGAAGCCAGATGGCCCTGCCCCCCAACTCCGCAGTCAGACGTGACTCTCAGCCAGCCAGTGAAACAGAAGGTTTATTAGACGACAGGAACAGGGTCTAAACCAGAGCTTGTAGGTACAGAGAACAGGACCCCTCAGTCTGGTCCATCTTGGGGGGTGGGGAGGCCAGAGGTCCGTCTGGACCTCTCTCCATGTGCCCAGCCAGCTCCAAACTTTCCAGCCCCTCCTCTGCCTTTGTCTCCTTCCTGGGCCAGGAGATCACTGATCCCTTTGTTCCCCAACCCCTTCAGCCGGCACCTTTGCAGGGAAGGGGCCCAGGCCAGCAGTTGCCAGGAGACAGGGTGTCGGCCATTCTCTGTCATCACACTGGCCCTCTAGGGCTTTGCAACAATCACACCCCTTATTCCACCACCTAGAGACTTAAGAAATGCATAGGGGAAACTGAGGCATAGGGGAAACTGAGGCACCCACTCAGTATTCAGAGGAAACATTAGGAACAGTCCCACTTCGTTACACCCTCCCTGAATGTTTGTTTAAATCACTTGGTGGTGGCAGCGTACCGTTCAAGGACAAAAACGTGCATGGGGGATGTTTTTATCCTAAATTGGTAAAAACAAGCTTAGGGGGTGTTTCATGCAGGTCCCCACATCTGTACACTAGAGTTCAGAGTGAACCCTGACAACCTCCTTCCCAGGGCTCTAGCTGAACCCAGAGCATTGGCCTTAGCGGCCAAGAAGAGGCTCCAGCCCTGAAGGGAGCAGGACTTTCAGCACAAAGAGAAAACTGCACAAGCACAACCACGAAAGGACTCAAACCCTCAATCTTCTGATCCGAACTCAGACGCCTGATCCATTAGGCCACGTGGTCATATGGGGAAAGTCTCTCCCAGCCACTTCTTTAGACAAGACGGACACTGTGTTTGTCGGGTCATCTACTTCAGTCTGAGACTGAAAATCCTAAACCACCCTTTGAAATAACGAATGCAGCAGGACGTGTTATGGTCCCTGCCCCAAAGCAGACAGACCAATGGAGAGCTGAGTCCAGGGTAATACTTCACAGGGCTGAGCGAGGCCGGCAAGAATTCATCTGGCCCTCCTGGGCCTCTCGCAATGACGGCCTTCTTGTGTGCCAGGACTGACAGAAACATCCCAGACAGAGAAGCAGCAGCCTAAGAGGTCCCTTGTACGTGCTGAAGTAGCTCAGTCAGGCGAGCATTAGACTGAATATCTAGAGATCCTTAGTTCACGCGCATTCTTTAGCCTGATATTTGGGTGCGGGGGGGGCGGGGAGGGCTGTTTTCTGGAAGCGCAGCAGTGGCTTTACCTACCACGAGTCCCTTATTTCACACTCCCCAGCAGGGAAAAGCAGCGTGGGCTGGTGTACCCAGTGGGCCCATGTGAGCTTTCCTTCTTCTCTTGCTCTTTCTCAGCAAGGGGAAGGAAAGAAGCTCTCCTTCAAGCTGGAGTCACAAGGGCAAGAGAAGTTGACTTCCTGAGCTCCGGCTCCAGTCCTTTGTGCTACCAGGTGATCTCTCGAAGGGCTGCTGCCACTTTCTCCGGGTTCGCCCATGGGTGTGTGCCAGGACGAGCACCAGCCAATTGGTGGGCATTTGAAGGAAGTTTCTGTAGTGTAGTGATTATCACATTTGCCTAACATGCAAAAGACCCATGGTTCGAAACCAGGCAGAAACATGATGGCTTCCTTTTCCCAGCTTCCCCTAGCTGTCCAGCAAGGCACTCCTCCTTCTGCCACTGGCCTGTCCTTGGGATAACCCCAACCCCTGCAGGACAGAGGGTGGGGAAATGAGCTGAGAAAGCGCCTTGGCATCAGCCAGGGAAAGCTGGAGGATCTCGGCCAGTCACCTCTTGGAGCCTTGTGGCTTGGCCTCCTCTGCCCTTGGAGGTTGGCCTAGGGAGGCCAGCTCTCCCTGCTGGCCTCCCTTGTGTGACTTGCCAAAGGAGGAAGTGAGGCGGGAATGGGGCAAAGGAGGAAGGTCGTGCTGAGGAAAGCAGGGCAGGAGCTAATTGCCTCAATGCGGCTAAGTGGGGTTAGTAGAACGCCACCGAGTTGGGGGTGGGGCTGAACCTTGAAATTGTGCCCCCCCACCCCAAGTCTTTCAGCAGAGACCAGTCGTCTGCGCCTGGTTTCCAGCTCCTCAGCCAGTGGATAATGTGCTATTCTGCCCCGGAGTGGGCGGCCCTGACTTTCTGTCTCAGGAAGGGGAGGAAAAAGGAATCTCTTTTCAACCCCCAGTCCCACCGCTGACCGAGGGGTTAATTTCTAAGCTCCCGCTACAGTGGAGGATTTAGCATTTGTGGAGCTCTGTGCACATAAATTTCATACAACATTCCCCATTCATCCCAGCCCTGGTATGTCTCCAGTCGCCGCTGTCCCCTGGCAGCAGCAAAGGAAGTTTCCCACCATCCAGGAGACCCCAGCCTGGGAGTAAAGTCAGCTTCAGGCTTCTCCCCTCTCCCTTCTTGGAATCAAGTTCATGTTTGTACCACGAGTTACAGCAGCCCGAACCCCCCCTCCCCACCCTCCCGAGTCTGGATCAATGTCACAAGGTCCCAGTGTCTCCATGGAAGACAATTTGTGAAATCCCAGATGAGTGGAGTTAATCGGTTCTCAGCCTGAGTCCTTTGCTCTTAATCCCAAGGATATTGTCCCACCATGGGGCCATTTCCCGCCTCTCTTACAGACAGAAGCACCATTTTCTTTGCACAGACCCAGGAACAGCGAGATCTGTCTCTGTCCCTTGTGCAAAGCAGGGGGGCAAATTCCATGGACCCGTCCTCTTCTGCAATGGAACCAATGGACGAGCAGGGGGCCCTGGGCCCATCCAGCCCTGCCAGTGAGATGTTCCCTCCCCTTCTCCTTAGTGCTGCTGTTATTATTTCATGGAGTGTCTGGGACGGGGGAAAAGCTGAGTTCACTCCAGGTGGAGGGAAAAATGGACCCTGAAAATCTCAGGCCTCAGGGAAAACCCAACCACTGCTACCAGGAAAACTGCGGTGCTGGGGATCTGCATGGGACAGGGACTGTGTGAACTGTCAAGGTGGGGAATGAATAACAATCTACAGCTAGATCCACCCCATTAACCACCGACACAGGCTAATCATGCTGCAGATAGACAGGAAACCGGGAGCGATTCTTTGCTGTTCAGCCATAGACACAGGGACCCAATTGCACCGCAGTGAATGTGTTGGGGAAAGCCGGACTTTACAGGCGGGTGGAAATAGCAGATTCTAGAAACACCTGGAGCTCCCCACCCCACTTCTGCCACCAGGGGCAGGAGTTGAGCTGCTCACAGCACCCCCCACCACCATGACCTTCCAGCAGGGGGTGGCAGCACCCCCCCAATGCAGGGGAGAGGCTGAGTGTATTTCTGCACCCTGAGTCTAGGGCACGACTCTCTCTCCCCACACATAGAATCTGCCTCTGCTGCAAAGTGACCCCAAAGAACCAGCAACCTCCAGGACAGCAGGATTGGCCTCAGAGCAGGGAATGTGTCCCCCATGCTGCTTTTAGGCTGCAGGATGCTCTGGAGACAGGAGGGCTCTGAGTGTAACCCAGAACAAACACAGCCCAGCAGGGGAGGTAGCTCAGTGGTAGAGCACATGCTTTGCATGTGTGAGGCCCTGGGTTCAATCCCCAACATCTCCAAGTTCTCTCTTCACCCTGCTGCTTTACTCTTGCCCAGAGGGGAGTCTCCCTGTGTGAGTTTCAATCCTGCTCAGTGAGGGGCAAGTGCCAATTGCAGGGAAGGTCTGTGGGGGTTTCTGCTCCTAAGTCACCTGGGTACTTTTAAGATTCCCACCTGCTGTGCTGCTTGGGATGATGAGGAAGGAGAAGGGAACGGGAGGGAAAGGTCCCATCTGCACAGAGTGAGAGGCCAGGAAAGGGAGGGGCAGTCAGTGCTCAGAAAGGAGAGAGGTCAGTGATTTACACCCCCCAGGGGACACTGTCTTTTCGAGGCAAGTGCAGCTGGGTTGGGATGGTGCTGAGGATGTATAGAAAAAAGGCTGGAGTCAATGACAGATGAGACCGTAGAAGGGGAAGGGAAATGGCAGCTCCACAGAAGGTCCTGGCTGCTCAGATGCCCCAGTTATAGTCCCCTGGCCTGTCCTAGAGAGAGAAACGACAAAGAGGGACCCAGCCCCCCGGAACAGTGATCCCATGGACAAGTATCTGGCTGGGAGTGGGGTGAAGGTTCCCTCTGGACAAAGGGAGCTGAAATCCCTCAGCGTCCTCGAATTTAAGTGATGCATCAAACCCTGCCCGGGTGGGGGCTGAGGTTCATCAGCAGAAGGTTGGGCAGTAGGTCAACCCATCGGGCTGCCTCCTAGGCCAGGCTGCAGCCCAGCTTCAGGACTCAGAGGAAATGGAGCTCGCACCCCTACCTACGGGACTCCAGGCATGACCAGCCTTCTGGATCCAACGTCCCCTCTGGCGCTCAAGACAAAAGACAGGCTCCCACGTCATTGGAGAGAGCAAGACGAAGCCTTGGAACACCCAGGAGTGTTAGGTGGCAGAAGAGCTGCCCCAAGGTCCCACCGAGACTTGAACTCGGATTGCAGAATTCAAAGCCCTGAATGTTGGCCCTTACACCATGGGACCAAGGATGGTAATCTTGTGTTTGTCTGATTTCCGGTGTAGAAGAGCCTGGGTGGACAATTTTTTGCCTCCGTTGCTCAAGGCTTCTATGGCTTCTCTGGCCAGCCCTGCATTTGCTCAACAAGTCGGCACGCAGCGGTTTGCTGTAGACCCAGAAGCCTTTCTTCCTCCAGACTGTGAGGCCAGTGGGCATGGGAGAAAGTTGCCCCTTCAGTCCCAGGCAGAAAATGGCCCTTCCTAGGAAAGCCCAGGTCCTGAAAAGAAAAAAAAATTGATCATGGTAGGTACTGATCCTCCTTACACCTGACTAGGGACTTGAACCCTGTACCCTCAAATTAAAAGTCTGATGTTCTACCCACTGAGCTAGCCAGACTCACATAAAGAAAGTACAAGTTTGGTGCAGAGGAGAAACTAGTCAAGAAAAAGAGGGCAGGAAACAATACAGAAAATTTGCTACTCTGGCTCCCTTAGCAGCCCTAGCCCCAGCCTGTTCCTCCATCTGGCGCTCAGAGGCCTTCTTCTTATTCTAGTTAAATCTCAGACCCAGGAGAAAACACCGTTCGACAAAGAAAAACAAAACCACAGACAGAAATGCCATTGGAAATACAAATAAAGGACAATGCAATCCCCGTCACAGTCTGGTATCCAGAGCTGGGTTAGTTTTTGTGGGCCTGGCACCAAACATATTTCTGGGCCCCCCTGTGGAATGAAGGGGGCAGGGGCAAGAGCACTGTGGGGCATTGGGGGGGGGATTGGTCCCCAGCTGGAGCGAGGCAGGGGTCAGGGGCCAGATGAGCACAGTGGGACATGCGGGGAGGGTTAGTCCCTGCTGACTGGAGCAAGGCAGGGGCCGGGTCAATAGCACAGCGGGGCGGGAGCTAGGGTTGGTCCCTGGAGCAAGGGAGGGGCCGGGGGTAAACTGCAAGCACAGAAGGGCTGGGGAGGGGTAAACAGGATCCCCCACCCCTGCCCACATAGAGCGGGTACCTACCTTCTCCCTGGTTCTACCCCATCTCTCTCTGCACTGAGCTGAGGGTGGGGGGCACTGAGCACAGGGCTGGGGGTGCAGGGTCAGGGAGGGAGTAGGGGGCAGGAGCAGGCTGGGAGTTGGGGTGCAGGGTGTGGCCAGGAGCCAGGGTGAGGGAGGGGGCTCAGGGTTGGGGCAGGGGGTTGGGGTGTGGAGCGCTTACCTGGGGCAGCTCCCGTTTGGTGCGAGGGGGGCAGGTTGGGATGTGGGTGCAGGAGCTCCTGTCTGGTGGGGTGGGGTGTGTGAGAGGGGTGCATGAGTCAGAACATGGGGTGTGGGGGGCTGGTTATGTGTGGGGGTGCAGGAGTCAGGGCATGGGGCTGGGTATGTGATAGCTACCCACAATGCACTGCTCTTTGGGGCGATGCAAGAGTTGCTAGAGTGGATGCGCTCTGGTGACACAAGGAGCAGAGTGTTTAATTGAAACACTTCAACTAAAGCAGCATAACTCTGTAGTGTGGACACAGCCTGAGAGTGAGACAAGACCGAGCTCCCCTTGACACCAAGGATGCTCAGGGACTGAAACCAAAGAACCACAAGTTCCTCCGTAGTTGACAGGATTCGAACCTGTGCAGGGAAACCCCAATGGATTTCTAGCCCATCGCCTTCACCACTCGGCCACAACTACTGGCTTTGTGCAGTTTTCTCACTACACTCTAGTTCTGTTCTCACTGAGTGATTGTTTCCTCAGACCAGCTTCCACAACACACTCACTGCCGTGCCATTGTGTAAGTGTGTCCATGGCTGAACAGCAAGAATTCCTGCTCTTTTCCCTGCTGGCTGGAGAATGATGAGAGTGTGTTTGTGGTTAATGATGTTGCTGTAGATGGTTCATTCCCTACCTAGACAATTCAGACAGTCCCTTTCCCCATCCTATCCCCAGCACATCAGTGATGCCGATAGCAGGGGCAGGTTTTCTTTGGAGCACTGAGATTTTTGGGGGGAGTTGGTGGCTCCTTTCTTTCCTCACCCTGGAGTAAACTCAGCTTTTTATTCCATCCTTGATGATTCATGGAATAACAACAGCAGCATGAAGAACGAGGAGATGGAATATCTCACTGCCGGGGGAAAGGTGGCCACGTCCCTTCTAGGGTGACCAGATGTCCCGATTTTATAGGGACAGTCCCCATTTTGGGGTCTTTTTGTTATATAGGCTCCTATTACCCCCCACCCCCCGTCCTGATTTTTCACATTTGCTCTCTGGTCACCCTACTCCCCTCTGTCTGACCATTGTCACTGCAGGAGAGAAGGTTTGTAAGGAATCGAATGCCCTGGCTCAGACAAGAGACACAGGAAGATTTTGCTGTTCATGTATCCGTGCAAAGGAACTTGTGTCTCTGTGTGAAAACGAGGAGGGAATTGAAACACTCACACGGTGGTGCCAAAGGCAGCAGGGAACCCCATAGGATGAGAATAGGAGATGTTCTCACGCAGCATGTTTCTTACTTTGCCCATCTGTCAGTTTGATTATAATCGATGGAAATATGTTGCCATTGGTTTGTGTGTTTACACAAAGATTGACATTAACCAACTAATACGTCCTTCTTCCCAGGCTGTCAAGTCTGCGGTGGGTGAGTTTAGAGGGACACGTTCGCTCTCCCCAGTCCCCGTGCCAGGCCTGTGCTCTCCATGCTGCCCACTTCCCACACTGCTGGGATCCTTCCCTGATCTCCCCCCAGACCTCTGCCCCCCACCCCCACTTCTGGGAGCCCCTCCCAGCACTGTCCATCTCCCCTGCTGGCAGGATCCTGCCACCTTCCTTTCATTTCCTGCCTCCCCCTGAGCAAAAGCTCAGCACTATTCCCACCCTGGGAATTGAGCTTAGGCCACTAGGGTGAAAACCAAGACTCCTGCCCACTAGACCACATGGGACTGGGATCGCTCTGGGGGTCTAAGAGCCGCTCCTAAGAGCAGCAGCGCTGCCCAGCGGGGCCAGCACCCAGCGCTGGATTAACCCTTCCCGTGCTGAGCATCTCTCTCTCCATTCCCAGCGCGTGTGATCAGGAACCAGAGATCGGGGCTCCCAGGTTCTCCGCAGCCCAGGACTGAGATTGGGACCCCCCCCCATTGTGCGAGGTGCTGTACAAACCCTGGCCAACACCAGGACCACCAGGGGGGGTCCCCTCAATGTCCCAGAGCCTCTGCTGCCCAAGTTCTCCTGACGCCCCCGGGATCCACCCCTCCCCCTCCTGTAAAACACCCACCTTTCCCCACAGCCCTTCTTTCCCTGCCCCCGCACTTTGCTGGCTCACCCTGGGCCCAGCTCCTCCCCCCTCCCCCAGGTGAAGCACAGATGGAGGCAACATCAGCCCCTGGAGACAGCCCCAGTGAGCGCTGCTGCCCCCCCGGGGGGATTTGCAGACACAGGAAGGGAGCAGCTGGGAGCCGTGGGGGCTGGGAAGGAGGGAGGAGCCGGAGCAGCTCCTGGGGGCGGGGCAGCTCCAGGGGTCGGGGCTCTGTCACTGCCCGGGGGCGGGGCAGCTCCTGGGGTCGGGGCTCTGGCACAACTCGGGGGCGGGGCAGCTCCTGGGGGCGGGGCTCTGGGTCCATTGTGAGCCGGGGGCGGGGCTCTGGCCCCATTGTGAGCCGGGGGCGGGGGCAGCTCCTGGGGGCGGGGCTCTGGCATAGCCCGGGGGCGGGGCAGCTCCTGGGGGCGGGGCTCTGGCACAGCTCGGGGGTGGGGCAGCTCCTGGGGGCGGGGCTCTGGCTCCATTGTGAGCTGTGGGCGGGGCAGCTCCTGGGGGCGGGGCTCTGGCACAGCCCGGGGGCGGGGCAGCGCCTGGGGGCGGGGCTCTGGCTCCATTGGGAGCCGGGGGCGGGGCAGAGCAGCGGCTCCCGGGGGGGTCCCGTGTTTGCCGGCAGCGCTGGAGCAGCCGGGGCGATCGCGGAGCTGCTGGGCTCAGCTGCAGCCGGGCTCGGCCCCGGCCCCGCCGGGACCCGGGTGGGGACAGAGCCTGGGGCAGGGGGGTTCCCCTGTGTGGGGCCGGGGGCGGCGGGGGGACGAGCCGGAGCTGCGGGCGGGGGAAGGACAGTGGGACACGTGGGGGGTGGAGCGTCCCCTGGGAGCCAGGAAAGTCCAGGGGGAGAAGAAAGTGTGTGTGTGTGTCCGTGTGTGTGTCTGTGTCTGTGTGTGTGTGTTACTGTGTGTGTGTGTGTGTGTGTGTGTGTCAGTGTCTGTGTGTGTGTCAGTGTCTGTGTGTGGCACTGTTTGCATCCTTGTGCCACGTCCCTCTCACACACTGATCACAATTCTCTCTCCGCTTCTTCCCCTTTGCTCTCCCCTCACCACATGTGGCTACAAAAATCCCACAATGACGGACTCTCCCGTCTCTTCTTTTGCCCCATTTCCTCCATCAGTCTCCAACGGCCATTTAAATTCTCCCCAGATTTGGGATGTCCCCCCCCCCCCAGTTTATCTGCAGCCCTTTGTCCTCGTTCGGGTGGGAAATTACTGCCCCGAGTCACTCCCCAAAGGGGGTCGGGGGTAGTGGGGGCTGTTTGGGGAGCCCCGAGACGTGGCTGCCTCAGGGGTGGCGATGGGGCGGCTGTGCTCTGCCAGCAACAGGGCTTGGCCGGGGCCCAGGAGGGAACAGGGGGAGCCCGTGTCCCCTAGGGAGCCTGCCCAGCCCCTTTGCTTCTGCTCCTTTCTAGCGTTTCCTTCACAGACTTTATTACTGGGGAGGCTGGAAAATGTCTCTGGGCTGAGCCCCGGCAGGAGGGGCCAGGTCCCCACTGTAGGAAAGAGATGACGCGTTTCCCCAGCATGGCAGAATGTCGGGTGTGTGTCTGCAGGGAAAGGGCCTGGGGGGATCGTGACGTGAAATTAACTAAACCCTGTTCTGCAACCTCCACAACTTTCTCCTCTCGCCCCGCCCCCAACGAACAAGTGACAGTGACACCGGGTGGCCACGTGGGGTAATGCACACAGCCCCTAGTTCTTATAGTATGGGAACAAGTAAATAACTTTTCCTTATTTACTTCCTCCACACCACTCATAATTTTATATACCTCTATCATACCCCCGTTAGTCTCCTCTTTTCCAAGCTAAAAAGTCCTAGCCTCTTTAATCTCTCCTCATATGGGACCCGTTCCAGACCCCTAATCATTTTAGTTGCCCTTCTCTGAACCTTTTCTAATGCCAGTATATCCTTTTTGAGATGAGACCACAATTGTACGCAGTATTCAAGATGTGGGCGCACTATGGATTTGTATAGGGGCAGTAAGATATTCTCCATCTTATTCTCTATCCCATTTTAATGATTCCTAACATCCCGTTTGCTTTTTTGACTGCCGCTGCACACTGTATGGACATCTTTAGAGAACTATCCACGATGACTCCAAGATCTTTTTCCTGATTAGTTGTAGCTAAATTAGCCCCCATCATATTGTATGTATAGTTGGGGTTATTTTTTTCCAATGTGCATTACTTTACATTTATCCACTTTAAATGTCATTTGCCATTTTATTGCCCAATCATTTAGTTTTGCGAGATCTTTTTGTAGTTCTTCAAAGTCTGCTTTGGTCTTAACTATCTTGAGCAGCTTAGTATCATCTGCAAACTTTGCCACCTCACTGTTTACCCCTTCTTCCAAATCATTTATGAATAAGTTGAATAGGATTGGTCCTAGCACTGACCCTTGGGGAACACCACTAGTTACCCCTCTCCATTGTGAAAATTTACCATTTATTCCTACCCTTTGGTCTCTCATTGTACCCTAAGGGGAGATGGTTGCTTCTAAAGGACAGAGAAGATTAAATGCATCCGATGAAGATGGGATTCGAACCCATGTGTGCAAAGCAGAATGGATTAGCAATCCATCACCTTAACCACTCGGCCACCTCATCTGAGCTGTCAAAAAAAGGACAGGAGCAGAAATCTAAGAGCAGCAGAGATAGGGCTACTCAGGAGTTTTTAAATTCTAAGTGTAAGCAGGGTCTGGATGAGCTCCCCCCTCACATCGAGTGGTGAGCTGGGGAAAGACTTCAGGACCAGACCGTGTTTGCCCAGACACCCCTACTCGGCCTGGGTATGCAGCATGCTGGGGCCGCTTTGCCAAAAGAACCAGTTTTGGCTGGTGTTGGGTTACAAATCACTGTAGCATTGAGTGGAATGAAATGTTATTCTCCTTCCTGTCCGAGTGAAGGGCGGCAGAACATACCGAGTCCGTCCTGACGGAGGGGCGAGGTGGGTGAGAAATACCTTTTATTGCACTGCATAGAAGTGATTGAGGACATCACCCTAATCCAGTGGTCCCCAAACGTTTCACATTGTGCCCTCTTGTCCGTGTCTGCGGCCCTTTGGAGCTGCGGTTGAGAACCGGGGCTGAGAGCAGGGCCATGGCTTCCTAGGGAGAGGGGAGCGGACAGGGGTAAGGGGAACGAGGCTGGGCAAGCAGCCAGGGGCCCAGGCTGAGGGTGGGATTGGGGAAGAGCTGGGGCAGACGAGGGCTGAGTGAGGCTCCCTCCGTGCCCTCAATGTGGGATCATAACCCCGACATGGGGGCCGAAGCTGGGAGGAAGGGTCCTGACATCTAGAGCCTGAGGGCATGGGGCCACCGCCAGAGTAAGTGTCCGACCGGTGGCATCCCTGCACCACAGCCAGGGCCTGGGACATGTGAGGGGGAGACTGTGAACGTCCCGTCTGTCCCAGAGACGCTGTTTGCGATATCCCTGAGCCAGAGAACGAGGTGACGTGTTTCCCTTGAACCGTTCCCATTTTCCTTATGGTTTAAATCGATTGCTCTTTAATCCATTGGATTTGCTTGAAGCACATGCAATGATCAGTGGGTCAGGGAAGCATCCAGAGCGGAGAGACAACCCCAGTGTGGGGACACCCCAGCCCCTGTTCTAAGTGACCACAACAAGGTTGGGGGTCGAGCCCCCCAGGAATCCTGGGCCCAGCCTTGTCGGGGTCACGAGGACTCTGCCACACAGGAGAGTAGACAGAGAGTCCTCGAGGTCAGGCTGCCTCTGGGTGAGGGAGTGGGAGTGGGGACTCAGGGCCTTTCACTAGCCCATTCCACCGGGGTCGTGGATAAGCCAGGAAAGTTTCCTGCACTAGCAGGACCATAAGCCCCTTTACACTGGCACTCTGTCCTCATCGCTTCTCTCCCTCTCTCCCCTCGGGTCTCTCAGCACCTGGCCCCCCAGCGCTTCCTGCCAGCCCCAGACTGCGCTGTCTGGGCCTGCTCCTGTGGGTGTGAGCCTCTCTCCTGACTCCTAAGGACTCAGCAGGAGCAAGGGGCCTGTCCAGGAAATGGCCAGGGCTTCTGGGAACCCGGGGGTGGCTCTGGACACCACCAGGGATCATTTGGCTCCCGGCACACAAGGGAACTTAAAAAGCTGAGTGCCCAGACATGGGGCTTCAACCCCAGACTAGAAGCTTGATGCTCTACTGACTGAGCTAGCCCACTTTAGGGAGTGTAGCGACCCCCCTTCCACCACAAGAGCAGGCAGGTAAAACAGAGACAAAAAAAATTCCCAGGAGCCCTTTCTCTTTTTCTCCATGGCCACAGCCCATCAGCAGGATTCCTCCTGCTCCTCCCTCCTGTGGCCCAGTGCCACTAAATCTCCACACCTAGACAGCCGGTCCATCCTCTGCTCCCCAATCCCCCATGTTTAAGCCTCCCCACCAAATCCTGCTCCTGGCTCCATGGAACTGAGTCTCACATCTCGCTGGGAACTCGACTCCTTGTGCCCACAGTGTCTCTGCCCCCTCCGGAGATGACCCGAGAAGCACAGTTTCCGTCTTTTCCAAAGAAGTGCTTGGAGAGACTTTCCCCATGTGACCGCATGGCCTAATGGATCAGGCGTCTGATTTCGGATCAGACGATTGAGGGGTCGAGTCCCTTCGCGGTTGTTCTTTGTGCACTTTCCCCTTTATGCTGAAAGTCCTGCTCCCTTCAGGGCTGGAACCTCTTCTTGGCCACTCTGGCCAATGCTCTGGGTTCAGCTAGAGCCCTGGGAAGGAGGTTGTCAGGGTTCACTCTGAACTCTAGGGTACAGATGTGGGGACCTGCATGAAACACCCCCTAAGGTTATTTTTACCAGTTTAGGATAAAAACGTCCCCAAGGCACGTTTTTGTCCTTGAACTTTACGCTGCCACCACCAAGTGATTTAAACAAACATTTAGAGAGGGTGTAACGAAGTGGGACTGTTCCTAATGTTTCTTCTGAATACTGAGTGGGTGCCTCAGTTTCCCCAATGCCTCAGTTTCCCCTCTGCATTTCTTAAGTCTCTAGGTGGTGGGATAAGGGTGTGTGATTGTTGCAAAGCCCTAGAGGGCCAGTGTGATGACACAGAATGGCTGACACCCTGTCTCCTGGCAACTGCTGGCCTGGGCCCCTTCCCTGCAAAGGTGCCGGCTGAAGGGTTTGGGGAACAAAGGGATCAGTGATCTCCTGGCCCAGGAAGGAGACAAAGGCAGAGGAGGGGCTGGAGAGTTTGGAGCTGGCTGGGCACATGGAGGGAGGTCCAGACGGACCTCTGGCCTCCCCACCCCCCAAGATGGACCTGACTGAGGGGTCCTGTTCTCTGTACCTACAAGCTCTGGTTTAGACCCTGTTCCTGTCGTCTAATAAACTTTCTGTTTCACTGGCTGGCTGAGAGTCACGTCTGACTGCGGAGCTGGGGGGCAGGGCCCTCTGGCTTCCCCACGAGCCCCGCTGGGTGAAGAAGGGGATGCTGAATGCTCCGGGGTCAGACCCAGGAAGGTGGAAGCTGGGGAAGCTTCTTGCCCTGGAGACAGTCGGCTCAGCGAGGAGGCTCCTCCAGAGTCCTGACTGGCTTCGTAGGGAGCAGTTCCAGAGCATCGCCTGACAGGGGCATCGACAGAGCGGTGACTGGGGAGCTCAGGGCTGGGTTAGAAGGGGCTGCGGGTCGGGAGTGAGGGGCACCGGCAGAGCGGTGACTGGGGAGCTCAGGGCTGGGTTAGAAGGGGCTGCGGGTCGGGAGTGAGGGGCACCGGCAGAGCGGTGACTGGGGAGCTCAGGGCTGGGATAGAAGGGGCTGTGGGTCGGGAGTGAGGGGCACCGGCAGAGCGGTGACTGGGGAGCTCAGGGCTGGGATAGAAGGGGCTGTGGGTCGGGAGTGAGGGGCACCGGCAGAGCGGTGACTGGGGAGCTCAGGGCTGGGATAGTAGGGGCTGTGGGTCGGGAGTGAGGGGCACCGGCAGAGCGGTGACTGGGGAGCTCAGGGCTGGGATAGAAGGGGCTGCGGGTCAGGAGTGAGGAGGTCGCTGAGGCAGGGCCTCTCCTTCAAGATCCTTAAGATCACTGACTCACTTAGGTAAAGGCCAGGGGGGAATAGCTCAGTGGTAGAGTTTTTGACTGCAGATCAAGTGGTCCTTGGTTGAAATCCAAGTGCCCCCTTAGAAACCTTTAACAAAAATAATTGCATTTCCATTCTGTTCTAGAGTTCTACTGAATGGGGATGCCTGAAATGAATGGAAACAGCCAACGTTTACCTGTGCAAATACATAGAAGCCTAGCAAACACGTCCCTCGGCTGAAATCAGTTCCAATCCTCTAGTTTATGTTTTCATCAATTAAAGAAAGATATAATATGAAGTATTATAAGTATTATGATTATATAATAGGTATTATATAGGTATTATAAGTAACTGCAGAGTTAGTGTCGTACCAGATAGTTAATTGCACAGTCTGACTTCTCTAGTCTCACTTTCTGGTCTCATTGACCATTTGGGTAGAAACAACAAGGGTTTGGTGCTTTTGTTTCTTGTTTTTTTCTCCCTTTATTTTCTCCTCAGGAATGTGTGATCTTGAGCATGTTATTTTAAGTTCCCTGTGGTCAGGATAATTCCATCTCCTTGAAATAGGTGGGGAAGTGGCCTGTTTCTATAACCTAAAATAAAGGAGCTTTTGTAAAGCAGTTTCGTCTTTAAATATGCTGGGATAAAAATAGTAACTAGTAAATTCCACAGCCAGACATCAGGCCAGGATCAATTGATGGGGCCGGGATCAATTAATTACAGAAGAAACAAACTCTTACTTTATAAGCATGTCTTTCTTAACTTCCTTAAATATTATGTAGTACATTAACTATATCACGTGGGTTGTTCAATGCCATGAGGCTTTAAATAAAAAAAATAATAAAAAAAATAAAGGTGCATATCTTGCCTTTCCCATATTTTTCATATTATTTAAATGAACACAACTCATTGAACAGAAAATTGTTTATTTCATGCTGTGAAGTGTGTTGGTAGCTCAGATTAATAGCTTTACCTTCCTGTGCAGCATGGGGCATGGGTCACTGGCAGGTTTAAACTAGTGTCTATGGTGGATTCTCTGTAACTTGACATCTTTAACCCATGATTTGAGGCCGTCAGTAACTCAAGCAGAGATTAGGGATCTATTCCAAGAGTGGGTGGGGTTGTTTGGTCTGCAAGGGGCACGAGGTCGGACTAGATTAGGGTGACCAGATGTCCCGACTTTATAGGGACAGTCCCAATTTTGGGGGCTTTTTCTCATATAGGCTCCTATTACTCCCCACCCGTCCCGATGTTTCACACTTGCTGTCTGGTCACCCTAGACTAGATGATCACACTGGTCCCTTCTGACCTTAAAGGCCCTGAGTCCAACAGGGAGAGGGAAGTAAAGGAAAAAATTTTAAAAAATAAACCAAACATTGTAATACGAGGGTGACTCGAACAGCTCACTGCATAGTCCCGCCCCTTTCTTCCCCCACTGGGTGTTTAACAACCTGCTGGGATTTGGGACATTAATTCTCTCATTCCATTGATAAACTGATACAACTTCCCTGCGATTAAACCAATTCCCAGCCAGGAAAACCTCACACCCCTGCATTGGCTGGGAATCGAACCTGGGTCAACTGCTTGGAGAGCAGCTCTGCTCACCACTACACCACCAATGCACCTGGCAAAAGCACCTCTCCTGTGTGCCACTGATGCTTGACAAATGACTCACCCCCACAGCGCTCAGGAGCTGGCTGGAGAGGCCGGAGGCAGCCTGTCAGCTGTGAGCAGAGACAGGTCCCCAGAGTGACTGACAGGTGGGGACCTGGGCTCCACATCCCAGCCTGAGGTGGCTCCAGCCCCATCTCTGCCCTCAGAGAAGGGAAATTAAAATCAGTGACCCTAATGGCAAACGTGACCCCCGAAGGAAGGAGACAGCTCCTTTGAACGCACAGTTTGGGTTGTTCCTGCTACGTACTGAGGGTTTGTTGTTGCTGCTGACTCCAGTCCTTGGGCTCTGCCCGGACAAGGAACGATTCAGGCTGTCACTCAAGGGAAGCAGGGAGATGATTTTTTTGACGGCTGCCTCGTCTTAAGGGTGTTTGTTGGCCACCTTCTAAGCTAGTGGGTGCTGGGTAGACGCAGGCAGCCCCCGCTCCTGGGTCTCTCCCGAGGAAATAAAGTTTGTGCACAAAATCCCAAAGCTTTTCACCGAAAGGAGGGAAAGGAAATGGCCACCAGGACATAAGGAAGGTCAAACAGCCCCATTCTTAGGGGGAGCCATTGTGTTGTGTCAAGGTCCAGAATTGTTGGTTAAGCTTTAGCCCACGTGGGCTCCAGTGGTGCACTGGGTTAGCGCACAGTACTCATAACGCCGTGCTGCATGAAGTGATGCTGAGCTTGTGAGTTCAAGTGTCATCTAGAGCACCAGTTCTGGGGGATTTGATAGCAGCCTTCAACTACCTGAAGGCAGGTTTCCAAGAGGATGGAGCTCGGCTGTTCTCAGTGGTGGCAGATGACAGAACAAGGAGCAATGTTCTCAAGTTGCAGATGGAGAGGTCTAGGTTGGATATTAGGAAACACTATGTCACTAGTAGGGTGGTGAAGCCTTGGAATGGGTTCCCTAGGGAGGTGGTGGGATCTCCTTCCTTAACAGTTTTTAGGGCCCAGCTTGACAAAGCCCTGGCTGGGATGATCTAGTTGGGGTTGGTCCTGCTTTGAGCAGGGGGTTGGACTAGATACCTCCTGAGGTCCCTTCCAACCCTGACATTCTATGATTCTAAGGTCCAGACTGGTAAACTCCCAGGCTGAACAAGCCACGTTATCGATGGTGACACTAGGATAGAAGGATTATATCACATTATACAAAATTGTAAATAAAGATGTAATCTGAACTTGAGCTTTCTGTTGTGTTCTAGAAATGCCCCTGGGATCCCCGCACTCCCCAGCGGGAGTGAAAGGAGAAACCCCCAGCGCTGCACTGAGCTCCAGGCTGGTTCATCGGGGGTGGGGGGAATTGACTTCTCAGCTGCTGAGCAGGGAGCCAGGGCACTTCTCTGGGAATGAGGGTTCCCAGCCTGACCCAGCTGCTTCATTGCCCCCTGGGGCCCTGCCGGCTGAGACTGTCCCTGAGGCCAGGCAGCGGCTCAGTGAGCTTTCCTGGGGTAGCTGGCAGGGCAGGAATATCCCACGCTAAGGGCCTGAGTTCAGCCATGGGGAAAGGCAGCAGCTTTGCTCCCCCCTTCTAAACAGAGCTCCCAGGCCGTGGTTCTCAGCCAGGGGTCCAGACCCCCAGGGGTGGGGGGCAGCGAGCAGGTTTCGGCCGGGGGGGGCGGGAATCTGCCAAACTAAACCAGCCAGCAGGGCCGGCGTTAGACAGTCGTTGTGGCACGGGTGGGCTGTGGAGTTTTTATACCATGTTGGGCGGGGGCCACAGAAAGAACAAGGCTGGGAACCCGGCTCCAGGGAATCCCAGGGAATAAAGACTCCGTCCCACTCGGTGCTGCCAACGCTCCTGATTTTGCCTTGAGGCTCATTAGAATTGTTGTTTTCCTTAAAGCCCCAGCTCCTGGAGTCAGGTGGAGACGTCATGATTTCAGCCTTCGCTCTTAAAGACACAGGATGTTGTCTCCCCACTGCGCCCTAAAGGCTCATCAAGCAGAAGGCAAATAAAAAGATCCCAAATCTTTTATTTTTACATAATCTCATGATTTCAAAGCCCATCTCGTGATTTTCGGTGAGCCTGGCTCAGGGTTTTGAACGTTTGGGGTTGGCCGTTCTGCAGCCTGAGAGCCGGGCACCCTCCTTCCCATCCAGCGCCCCCAGACTGTCCTAAAGCATTAACTCTTTCCTCTCCGTCACGCCGCTGTAACGCAGCTGGGAATCCCCATTCCTAGACGTGCTTTTCCACACACAGAGAATCCCCCACAGGGCTGAGTCCCCACAGGGCTGTTCCGGGGGCTCCAGTCCCCCAGCCCAGGACAGACGGGGCAGTAACCTCACATCACCCCTCTGTGACTCCCAGGGGCTCTGCAGGGACAGCAGCTCCATGCTGGGCTCTAGGGCCCCCCAAAGCACCTGTGGGGAGGGGGCGGTTCAACTCCCATGTAAGGGGGATCCTGCTGCCTGGAGGTGACCAGATTCTCACAGCCCCTCCCCCTCACACTGACTCCCCCATGGACCCACCCCCTCACAGCCCCTCCCCCTCGCAGAGACACTCCATAGCCCTCCCCCTCACAGCCCCTCCCCTCATAGACACCCCATAGCCCTCCCCCTCACAGCCCCTCCCCTCACAGAGACACTCCATAGCCCTCCCCCTCACAGCCCCTCCCCCTCACACTGCACACCCATGGACCCTCCCCCTCACAGCCCCTCCCCCTCACAGCCCCTCCCCCTCACATTGACTCCCCCATGGACCCTCCCCCTCACAGCCCCTCCCCTTCACACTGACACCCCCATGGACCCTCCCCATCACAGCCCCTCCCCCTCACACTGACACCCCCATGGACTCTCCCCCTCACAGCCCCTCCCCTCACACACGGAGGGACTTGTTCGCTGGGCTCTGACATTACAAACCCAGGGGGGAGGTTTCTGAGGATTTACTCCCTGAGCCCCTCCCCCTCTCACCGCTCCCCTGAGTGCAGAGGGGCTGGGTTCAGGCAGCCAGTTTCACCCAGGGATTTCCCAGCCCAGGCCCCCGAGTCTCCTCTGCCCGTATCTACCAGTGACACTGCGCGTGGGTGGCGGCTACAAGGGGCTCGGGGAGGCTGAACCTCCCCAAACGGGGCAAGAAATGCTGGTGTGACGCACCCCCCTTGGAGGGGGGCTGGGCCGCTGCCTTGGGACAGACCCTCCCTAGGAGTGGGGGAGCCACCGGCACTCAGACCTCACGCACAGGCCTGGCTCTCGCCTTCAGCCCAGGCAGCCAGAGGGGCCAGGGAGCTCCCTGGCAGTCCCACCCCTCAGCCACCTCCTGCCTCACAGCCTCGGCTCCTGGCGCTCTGCTGGTCACCCCCTCGCTTGCAGGCCCAGAGCAAAAAGAAACAAGCACCTGCCTAGCAAAGGATGGTTTCGATCCTTTGACCGCTGGGTTATGGGCCCAGCACCCTGCCGCTGCGCCACTCTGCTGGGTCTCTGCCTCTAGCATCTAGCCCCCAGCCTCCAGCATCCACACTAGCGCCTTGCGAGCGCTGGCGCTGGCCAGCAGAGATCTCAGCCACAATGCCCCAGACGGGCAAACACTGTGGGCTCCTGAAGCCTCTGCCCCCCTATGGATCTGGGCTTTTTTTCTTCCCTTGCTCTTTCTCAGCAAGGGGAAGGAAAGAAGCTCTCCTTCAAGCTGGAGTCACAAGGGCGAGGTAAGGATGACTTCCTGGGAGCCGGCTCCAGTTCTTTGCTCTACCAGCCGACCCACCGAAGAGCTGCCACCACTTTCTCCAAGGTCGCCCAGCGGTGTGTGCCAGGGCGAGCGCCAGCCAAGCGGATGGAGTTTGAAGGGAAGGGGCAGAGTCCTGTCGCAGAGTTTCTGTGGTGTTGTGGTTATCATGTTTGCCTAACACGCAAAAGGCCCCTGGTTCGAAACCAGGCAGAAATATGATGGCTTCCTTTTCCCTAGCTGTCCAGCAAGACACTCCTGCCACTGGTCTGTCCTTGAGATAACCCCAACCCCCGCAGGACAGAGGGTGGGGAAATGAGCTAAGAAAGCGCCTAGGCATCAGCCAGGGAAAGCTGCAGGATCTCGGCCAGTCACCTCTTGGAGGCTTGTGGCTTGGCCTCCTCTGCCCTTGGAGGTTGGCCTACAGAGCCCAGCTCTTCCCACTTGCCAAAGAAGGAAGTGAGGGGGGAATGGGGCAAAAGAGGAAGGTCGTGCTGAGGAAGGCAGGGCAGGAGCTAAGCGGCTCAGTGGGGTTAGTCGAGCGCCACCGTTCGTTCTGCCTAAGCCTGGGGAGGTGCTGTTGGCTGGGGGGAGGTAGAATCCTGTGCCTGCCCCTCGGCTTCCCAGGAGTGGCTACTTGCAGCCCAGGAGAAGCAGCGGGGTTCTGGGTGGGAGGAAAAGTAGCCATGGGGAGTCCCAGTGGGCTCCTTTCTGGCAAGATGTTTTTCTGTGTCAGGCTTGGGAGTTGCCTGCGAGCCGGGGGTGGAATTGTTCCCGTGGGAACCGCTGCTCCTCTCTCCCCGACCTGGGGGCGCCAGTGACAGCTTGGGAGGGGGCAGGTGCTGGCTTGAGTGACGGGGATCCAGGCAGCCCCAGCCTGCTCCTCCGGGGCCAAGGCCACTGCTAGTCTCCTGCCTTGTGACATCAGGATTTCAATCTCCCCAGCATGAGCTGTGGCACGTGTATTAACCCTTCTTGGGGGGCCTGGTCGCTGCCCAAGTAGCTCAGTGGGGAGTGGATGAGATTGAAGATCTGAAGGTTTCTGGCTGGATGCCAGGCTCTAGCTCACCCCTTCCCCCTGGGCCTGTCGTGCTGGGCTTTCTCCTGGGTGCGCAGCTGGGCCCTGAACTCACGAGTTTCCCTCGTTTCAGAGGCAACACGTGCAGAGGGCGGGATGTGGGGCCATGTGCCCCACCTGGGTTAGCCTCCCGGCTACAGCATGGGGTGCTGCCAGGCTCCCTCCCTGCACAGCAGCGGCTGGAGGGGGGAGGGGAGCGGGGCTGCCTTTGCTGCTTCCTCTCCCGGCATTGTTCGCTCCTGGGAGGGGTGTTGATGGTAAGGGGGTGGGGCTGAACCTTGAAATTGTGCCCCCCCACCCCAAGTCTCTCAGCAGAGACCAGTCGTCTGTGCCTGGTTTCCAGCTCCTCAGCCAGTGGATAATGTGCTATTCTGCCCCGGAGTGGCCGGCCCTGACTTTCTGTCTCAGGAAGGGGAGGGAAAAGGAATCTCTTTTCAAACCCCCAGTCCCACCGCTGACCGAGGGGTTAATTTCTAAGCTCCCGCTACAGTGGAGGATTTAGCATTTGTGGAGCTCTGTGCACATAAATTTCATACAACATTCCCCATTCATCCCAGTCCTGGTATGTCTCCAGTCGCCGCTGTCCCCTGGCAGCAGCAAAGGAAGTTTCCCACCATCCAGGAGACCCCAGCCTGGGAGTAAAGTCAGCTTCAGGCTTCTCCCCTCTCCCTTCTTGGAATCCAGTTCATGTTTGTACCATGAGTTACAGCAGCACGAACCCCCCGAGTCTGGCTCAATGTCACAAGGTCCCAGTGTCTCCATGGAAGACAATTTGTTAAATCCCAGATGAGTGGAGTTAAATCGGTTCTCAGCCTGAGTCCTTTGCTCTTAATCCTGAGGATATTGTCCCACCATGGGGCCATTTCCCGCCTCTCTTACAGACAGAAGCACAATTTTCTTTGCACAGACCCAGGAACAGCAAGATCTGTCTCTGTCCCTTGTGCAAAGCAGGGGGGCAAATTCCCTGGAACCGGGAGCGATTCTTTGCTGCTCAGCCATAGAAACATTGACTGTGATATTTCAGGTGAGTCAGAGGACAGGAGGGTTCACCGATGCCGGTGTCACTGTCGCTCTCTGAGAGAGATGCTGTGTGTGTTACCCCACGTGACGACTCGCTGTCACTGTTGCTCTGTGAGAGATGCTGTGTGCATTACCCCACGTGGCCACCCGGTGTCACTTTTGCTCTCTGAGAGAGATGCTGTGTGCATTACCCCACGTGGCCACCCGGTGTCACTTTTGCTCTCTGAGAGAGACGCTGTGTGCATTACCCCACGTGGCCACCCAGTGTCACTGTTGCTCTCTGAGAGAGATGCTGTGTGTGTTACCCCACGTGGCCACCCGGTGTCACTGTTGCTCTCTGAGAGAGAGGCTGTGTGTGTTACCCCATGTGGCCACTCGGTGTCACTGTTGCTCTGAGAGAGGCGCTGTGTGCGTTACCCCACGTGGCCACCCGGTGTCACTGTTGCTCTCTGAGAGAGACGCTGTGTGCATTACCTCACGTGGCCACCCGGTGTCACTGTCGCTCTCTGAGAGAGACGCTGTGTGCGTTACCCCACGTGGCCACCCGGTGTCACTGTTGCTCTCTGAGAGAGACGCTGTGTGCGTTACCCCACGTGGGCACCCGGTGTCACTGTTGCTCTCTGAGAGAGACGCTGTGTGCATTACCTCACGTGGCCACCCGGTGTCACTGTCGCTCTCTGAGAGAGACGCTGTGTGCGTTACCCCACGTGGCCACCCGGTGTCACTGTTGCTCTCTGAGAGAGACGCTGTGTGCGTTACCCCACGTGGGCACCCGGTGTCACTGTTGCTCTCTGAGAGAGACGCTGTGTGCGTTACCCCACGTGGCCACCCGGTGTCACTGTTGCTCTCTGAGAGAGACGCTGTGTGCATTACCTCACGTGGCCACCCGGTGTCACTGTCGCTCTCTGAGAGAGACGCTGTGTGCGTTACCCCACGTGGGCACCCGGTGTCACTGTTGCTCTCTGAGAGAGATGCTGTGTGCATTACCCCACGTGGCCACCCGGTGTCACTGTTGCTCTCCGAGAGAGACGCTGTGTGCGTTACCCCACGTGGCCACCCGGTGTCACTGTTGCTCTCTGAGAGAGGCGCTGTGTGCATTACCCCACGTGGCCACCCGGTGTCACTGTTGCTCTCTGAGAGAGATGCTGTGTGCATTACCCCACGTGACCGCCCAGTGTCACTGTTGCTCTCTGAGAGAGATGCTGTGTGCATTACCCCACGTGGCCACCCGGTGTCACTGTTGCTCTCTGAGAGAGATGCTGTGTGCGTTACCCAGCGTGACCTCCCAGTGTCACTGTTGCTCGCTGAGAGAGACGCTGTGTGCATTACCCAGCGTGACCTCCCAGTGTCACTGTTGCTCTCTGAGAGAGATGCTGTGTGCGTTACCCAGGTGGAGAGATGCCTCTCTCATAGAGCTGAAAGGACTTTGAGCCCTGCTTTCACTAGCACGACCAAGTACTGCCCCCTGACAGATTTTTGCCCCAGATCCCTAAATGGCCCCCTCAAGGATTGAACTCACAACCCTGGGTTTAGCAGACCAATGCTTAAACCACTGAGCTATTCCTCCCTCCTGACCTATAGCATAAATCATGGCCCCTGACCTGTACCATAAATACCCCAGATTGAATCTTGGGGGTGTGGAAGCCTGGAGGTCCCTCAGCACCATCTACTGTGTGAGGTGGTGGAAAGCCCCAAAGGGCCCATTGTACCCCTCGGGAGGGGGAAGCCCCAGGTGCCCGCTCCCACTCTGGCCTCTGCAGGGGAAGCCCGGGGGGGCCTGTGGGGCTGGGCTCTGCTGGGTGTTTATTCCTTCCTGTCATCGCTGTGGAAGTGTAAACAGAGAATTTGCTCCTCTTTTCTATGCGGAACAAAAGAAGGCGGCTGAATCATTTCCAGGGCTGTAAGTAATAAAAGAGAAACTAGCAGAGGATGGTTTCGATCCATCGACCTCTGGGTTATGGGCCCAGCACGCTTCCGCTGCGCCACTCTGCTCTATAGGAAAGCTGCCTGGAGGATCTATTCCCCCACAAGCAGAGTGGCACAGAAGTCCTGGAGCGTTGTTTTGGGCATGTGGAGTAGGCGGCACAGAGGTGCAGCCTCACCACCGAGTCTGTTTCCCAGGAGAGGAGATGGGGCTGCAGGGTGATCTCCCACCTCCTTGAATCCAGTAAACTGTGCTCCCCACTGTCATGCTGGTGCCTCTGCATTTCTTTATTGACAAATAACATTGTCAGAATTTTAAAATCTTGTGCACAGAATTGTAATTGTTTTGGTTCAGAATCTCCTGAGGAGTGAAACCTACTCAGGGAACCTCCTTGCAGTGTCACTGCTCGGTGACCCACTCAGCCTCACACCAGTGCCCAGAGAGAGGGCGTGGCTACACTTGCGCGTGATAGCGCAATAAAGCCGCCAAGAGCGCTCTACCTTACTCCCCGTCCACACGGGCACGGCACAGAGTGCTCTGACTCCGCGGCTGGAGCGCGCCGGGGACTCCACCTCCCCGAGAGGAACAACGCTTGTCGCGCTCTCGCTGGAGCGCCGCGGTGCCAGTGTGGGCACCTAATGCGCTCCGATTGGCCTCCGGACGCGTCCCACAATGCCTGGTCTAGCCACTCTGCTCATCACTTTTGACTTCTGCTGCCCTGTCCTCAGGTGACCAACCGTCAGACCCGCCCTTTAAATCCCCTTCCTGTTTGCTCAGCCAGGCGTGGAGAGCTCTCAGTGCATCTTTCCAGGTGACCATGCCTCCACGCGCCAGGCGATCCCCAGTATGGAGCAATGGTGAGGTGCTGGATCTCCTCAGTGTTTGGGGGGAGGAAGCTGTCCAGTCCCAGCTGCGCTCCAGCCGTAGGAATTACGATACCTTCAGGCACATATCAAGGGATGGTGGTAACCCCATGCCGCTTATTCATTCCTCACAGGCCTGTTTTGCTGCTTCAAAACCACAGAGACACTGACCAGAAGCTGGTTTGCCAGGGCCCCCACCCAGCCCCCTGCACCGCTCCCTGCCCGTGCCAGAGCTCGCAAGGCACCAGCCTGGAGCCAGGGCCGCTGGGTGCTGCTTACGAAAAGCCAGCAGAAGGACACAGGGGAACTGTGCTGTGCCCATAACACAGAGGTGGATTAATCAAACCCTCTTCTGCGAGCACCGGGCCTCCCGCTTCCTACCCTGGGCCTGCAAGCGAGGGGGCGGCTTGCACAGCGCCAAGAGTCTCACCTGTGAGGCAGGAGGCGGCTGATGCCCGCAGCCTGCTGGGGAGCTCCCAGAAGTGATTAAGGGACAGAGACTCCTAAGTGCCCAGAGTAACTAGGGTTTGGGGTTCACAAGGCCGGTAACGGGGTCGCTATGTCGGCCTTGTAACCCTGGGTGTCAGGTCGCTGTGCAGCTTTGATCTAGAGCTCTGATCCCAACGACCGACCAGCAGCCCACAGCCTCCCCCTGGGTCTGCCCCACCTGGTTACTCCTCATAGGCTGACCTGACCCCGCTTCCAGCCCTGGATTTGCCCCCTAATCACCCTACTGCCACTCAGAGCCACAGCCGTGGGGGTGCTGACGGAGGGAGGGGTGACTCTGGGATGGGGTTCTTCTCTAAAGATGGCTGGCAGAAAGGTGGGGCTCAGCTCTGTCAGTGACCTGACATGGGATGTCGACATTTCTGTAAGTCTCATAAAGGGAGCATTTTGCTTCCAAGCAAATGTGAGGAATGTGCAATTATGAGAGGGAATTTCCATCCCTCCATTTGTCACATTCCAGTGGCCTAATGGGTAAGGCATGGGCTTGGTAAGGCATTGGCTTCCTAAGCCAGGGATTGTGGGTTCAAGTCCCATCTGGAGTCCAAAACTATGTTCTTTCTGTGCATTGCAAAGAAACCTTGGTCTTCTTTTCACCAAGGAAGCTGGGAGATGTTTGAACACAAAGTGCTGGGTCTCGGGAACAATCCCCCAGAAATGTCATCTTCCACTCGACAAATGCTTTCTACATCCATCAGTAGCAAACACTTAACACTAGTGTTTGTCTGAGAAGAGAGTGAAGGGGAGTGTTTACTCTGACACGACAATGAACGAAACAGATAGATGAAGTGGACTGTAGTGCACGAAAGCTTATGCTGAAATAAATGTGTTAATCTCTAAGGTGCCACAAATACTCCTGTTGTTTTGCTGACACAGACTAACACGGCTGCTACTCTGAAACCAGAAAGAGCAAGGCCGTTCTGAAAGAGAATGGATCTGTCTGGAGACAAAGCAGATTCTGAGAATGAGCAACGGTGTGAAAAGAAGAGCTTCAAATTTGTGTTAGGTGTTAGTTAGGTTGGTCTGGCAAATTTAAAGAACATCCCAATGCCCGTAGCGTGATGCGGACACTGGCTGTTTGTGATCTTTTACTGAGAGCTCATTGAGAAATATTTTCCTTAATGATGTTATCGAATATCGGGCGGGCTGTGAAGGCTCCATTCTTCCTGCTTTCGCCCTCACTCCCGACCCTCAGCCCCTTCTATCAGCCCTGAGCTCCCCAGTCACCGCTGGGACAGGAGGCCCTCACCACGCACAGGCCTGCCTCTTGCCTTCAGCCCAGGCAGCCAGAGGGGCCGGGGAGCTCCCTGGCAGTCCGACACCTCAGCCACCTCTTGCCTTATGGGCTAGGCTCTCGGCGCTCTGCTGGTCGCCCCCTCACTTGCAGGCCCAGAGCAAAAAGAAACAAGCACCTGCCTAGCAGAGGATGGTTTCGATCCACCGACCTCTGGGTTATGGGCCCAGCACGCTGCCGCTGCGCCACTCTGCTGAGTCTCTGCCGCCAGCATCCAGCACCCAGCCTCCAGCATCCACACTAGCGCCTTGCGAGCGCTGGCGCTGGCCAGCAGAGATCTCAGCCACAATGCCCCAGATGGGCAAACGCTGTGGGCTCCTGAAGCCTCTGCCCCCCTATGGATCCCCCCTAACCCTTCACGCTGCTCCTGTCTGTAGAATGGGAATGGGGCGGAGACAGTGCAGGAGCCTCTGGGGACACAGGTCTGAGGCTTGGGGAGAGACAGATTGTCTGAGATGTCAGAGCGCTGTAACCCTGCAGCCACCCCCGAAATCAGGGGCCTGTTCCAGCCCTGAGTCTGGGCTCCCGGGATCCCTCCCACAGAGCAGGGTGCCCACAGAATACAGCCTGGAAATAGGCATGTAACACTTACTCCTGCCCTCCCTGACAGGGCCTCCCCTAGACCAAATGACACCCCAGGAAAAAGCTTCTTCTCTGACATATGTTAAAATTCTAAATACCTTATTTCTTATTGCATTTGTAGCTCATTTTATGATTTTCATGCACAATTTGGATGCATGATTTTCTCTATCATAGAAGACGCTAAATGTGCATGCCAGGATCTGTAAATCTGTATTCTTCATTCCATATATGAACAAATAAAATAAAATCATTTAAACTAAGCACATAGAAAATTTTAATTTTAACTGTTACTGAAATGTACTAACATCTGGAATTTCAGCTTGCCTCCATGGGCCGCTCGCAATGACGTTCTTTTTGTGTGCCATGACTGACAAAAACATCCCGGACAGAGGCTGAGCAGGCCAAAAGGTGACCTGTAGGGGCCGAAGTAGCTCAGTTGGGAGAGCGTTAGACTGAAGATCTAAAGGTCCCTGGTTCAATCCCGGGCTTCGGCATGCTCTTTGGTCCCTTTGTGTGCAGGGGTGGCCTGTTTTCTCGAAGCGCAGTGGTACCTCTACCCACCATGAGTCCCTCATTTCAGGCTCCCCAGCAGGGAAAGACAGTGGGGGCTTGTGCCCACCTGGGCTTTCCTTCTTCTCTTGCTCTTCCTCAGCAAGGGGAAGGAAAAGAAGCTCTCCTTCAAGCTGGAGTCACAAGGGCAAGAGAAGTTTGACATCCTGAGCTCCGGCTCCAGTCCTTTGCTCTACCAGTTGATCTCTCGAAGGGCTGAGGCCACTTTCTCCCGGTTCGCCCATCGGTGTGTGCCACTAGTTTTTTCTTTTCAGGACTTGGGCTTTCCTAGGAAGGGCCATTTACTGCCTGGGACTGAAGAGGCAACTTCCTCACACGCCCACTGGCCTCACAGTTGGGAGGAAGAAAGGCTTCTGGGTGCCGACTTGTTGAGCAAATGCAGGGCTGGCCAGAGATATCTTGAGCAAGGGAGGCAAAAAATTGTCCGCCCGGGCTCTGCTACACTGGACGTCAGACAAACGCAAGGTGCTCTCCTCTGGGTCCCATGGTGTAAGGGCAGCACTCAGGGCTTTCAACCTTGCATTTAAAGTATCAGAGGGGTAGCCGAGTTAGTCTGGATCTGTAGAAGCGACAAAGGGTCCTGTGGCACCTTATAGACTAACAGTGCTTCCACTGCTTGCATCCAAAGAAGTGGGTATTGACCCACGAAAGCTTATGCTTCAATACCTCTGTTAGTCTATAAGGTGCCACAGGACCCTTTGAATCATTTAAAGGATTTCCCAGGAAGGTCTTTTCTGTGGAGAAGAAAGAGATCCCAGAAAGGGAGCCCGACAGATCCAGTCAGCTCAGCCAGGAAGAACTGGCAGGCCAGCCAGGAGCTCCTGGTTCCTAGAAAGGCTCTTCAGCCAGCTCTTTGGAAAGGTCGCTCTCTAGAGGCCTGGCAAGAACCACAGCCGATGCTCGCTGAGAAAGAGACGCCAAACCAGAGCTCTCCACGGCCTGCAGACATGCAGCTGTTAGGAGCTCTGGGCACAGAGAGGCCCCTGCTAGCGGAAAAAGGCTTTGGCAGAGAGTGACACTCAGGACCTCACAGTAGCACCCGGGACCCCCATATTCCCAGCGGTGCTGTGATTCTGATCTGCTTTGTACAAAGCATGACTTGTGAGGTATTGCTTAAAACGTCTTGGTCCATTGACCATGACTCTCCTGTTGGGTTGTAGGGACTATCATGGTATGTGACGTTACAAAGTATTGCTCTCTGTTCCTTACTGAAATGTGGGGAGCGTGGGAAAGGCCTGCAGTTAGCTTTTCAGTATGAACAAAGGAGCAGCCGACATCAGGATCCTACGAGACCAAGTGTTGGTGGCCCATCAAGAAGAATCCACTCTCCCAGAGACGTCTCAGCGAGGGCACGGTACACAGTGGGAGCTACCTGACCCCCACGTCCCAGCATGGGTCTTTCTAGCATCCAGAGAGAAAATATAAAGGAGGGTTGATGACACCACCACATGGCCTCAACCTCCCCGATCTCAACACCTGGAAGATCGTCCAGAAGACAAAGACTTTGAACTGGGGAGATTAGTCCCAGGCTGAGAGGCAATTCAGCCTGAGTCAGGAGAAGTTGGGCAGCAGAGGCTCTGGGACATTGAGGGGACGCCCATGGGTGTCCCAGTGTTGGCCAGGGTTTGTACAGCACCGAGCACAATAGAGGGTCCCAATCTCAGTCATGGTCTGTGCAGCACCTGGGAACCCCCCCCCCCCAATCTCTGTTTCCTGATCACAGGCACTGGGAATGGATAGAAGGAAAACTTTGGTACCTCAAAGATTAATGCAGCCCTGCGCCTGTCCCTGCTGGGTGGCGCTGCTGCTCTCATAAGTAGTTGGCTTGGACTAACTGACCAGTGCCAGTCCCATATGGTCTAGTGGTCAGGATTCCTGGTCTTTCACCCAAGTGGCCTGAGTTCAATTCCCGGTGTGGGAACAGATTTGCTGAGAGAGGAGGCAGGCCATGAAAGGAACGGGGAGGGATCGTGTCAGCAGGGGAGATGGACAGTGTATGGAGGGCATCACAGAAGTGGGGGTGGGGGGCAGAGGTCTGGGGGGAGATCAGGGATGGATCCCAGCAGTGTGGGAAGGGGGCAGCATGGAGAGCACAGGCCTGGCACGGGGACTGGGGAGAGTGAACGTGTCCCTCTAAACTCACCAACGGCAGAGTAGGCAGGCTGGGAAGAAGGATGTATTTGTTGGTCAATGTCAATTTCTGTGTAAACACACAACCCGATGGAAGATATTTCCATTGATAATCATCAAAACTGACAGATTGGCAAAGTAAGAAACACGCTGCTTGAGAACGTCTCCTATTCTCATCCTATGGGGTTCCCTGCTGCCTTCGGCACCACCGTGTGGGTGTTTCAATTCCCTTTTCATTTTCACACAGAGACACAAGTTCCTTTGCACGGATACATGGACAGCAAAATCTTCCTGTGTCCCAGGGTGAGGAAAGAAAGGAGCCACCAACCCCCTGGCAAAGCTCAGTGCCCCAGAGAAAACCTGCCCCTGCTATTGCAATCACTCATGTACTGGGGATATGACGGGAAAGGGACTGTCTGAATTGTCGAGGCAGGAAACGGACAACAATCTACAGCAACGTCATTAACCACAAACACACTCTCATCATGCTCCAGCCAGCAGGGAAATGAGCAGGAATTCTTGCTGGTCAGCCATGGACACACTTACACAATGGCACGGCAGTGAGTGTGTTGTGGAAGCTGATCTGAGAAAACAATTGGAAATGATCACTCAGTGAGAGCAGAACTAGAGTGACATGACAAATATGTATCAGTCAAGTAGTTGTGGCCGAGTGGTTAAGGCGATGGGCTAGAAATCCATTGGGGTTTTCCCTGCACAGGTCCAAATCCTGTCAACTATGGAGGAACTTGTGGTTCTTTAGTTTCAGTCCCTGAGCATCCTTGGTGTCAAGGGGAGCTCGGTCTTGTCTCACTCTCAGGCTGTGTCCACACTACAGAGTTATGCTGCTTTAGTTGAAGTGTTTCAATTAAACACTCTGCTCCTTGTGTCACCAGAGCGCATCCACTCTAGCAACTCTGGCGTCGCCCCAAAGAGCAGTGCATTGTGGGTAGCTATCCCACTGTGCAACTGGCCGCAGGGGGCTGTGGGAGGGGTTTGCAATGGCTCATGGGCCGGTGCAGCATCACATGATGCAGGTTTCTCTGTCCCATTGTTCCATGGGCAGCCTACTAGATTGTCAGCTGCTTCTCCACTGAAGTGTGTGTGGCAGGGCAGAGAGTGTGTGACAGAGTGTGTGTGTGTGTGTGTGTGTGTGTGTGTGTGTGTGTGTGTGTGTGTTGGGGAAGAGTGAGTGTGTCGCACGCTGTCTCTAAGCTCAGACAACTGCTGGAAGCAACCAGTCCTGAGGCAGGGGGAGGGGGACACCCCAGAAATGAGATAGGGGGAGGGGAACAGTGCCAACATCAGCCCCCACTTCCCTCACTGGCTCATCACAGCACAACAGTGTATCTCTCTCTCGCACACACACACACACACAGACGCTGCTGCCTGGCTCTGTGTCGGGGGGCCGGAACAGGGGGGTTTAGAGGGCCATGGCACCAGCACTTTTTACCAGCCAGAAGGATGAAGAATGGGGTCATGGGGGGGAACAGGACAGAATCTTGGGGGCTATGAGTGTGGCCTTGGGGGGACAGGGTGGGGCAGGGTGTCAGGGAGATGGGGCAGTGTAGGGTTGGGGCCTCAGGGTGATGAAAGGGGAGGGGCCCAGCCTCTGGAGCAGGAACGCAGGGCAGGGAGTTCCCGGCGGGCATTGTGGGACACTGGCGGAGGCCAGTTCTGGGGATATAATGACCAGCAGCGTCTACACTGACACTTTGTCACTCTCAGTTTGCTGCAAAAAGCTCCAGGCCTCTCGTCGAGGTGGTTTTATTTTGTCGCCAGTAGAGGGCAGTTTTGTCGCCAGACGTGGCATTGCCGTGTGTGCACCAGCCAAAAGCTGGCGACCGAGGGAGCGTTGTGTGTTTTCCACACGCCTGAGCAATATAATGATGCTGAAATAACTTTGTAGTGCAGACCTGGCCAAGGATTCACACACACACAGCTTGCCAGGAAACCTTCCCCTGCGCCTCTGCTTTGCAGAATCCAAACACAAGCAAAGGCCCAGGTGGGGGCCTGCCAGGGAGTCAGGTGTGGGCAGACAGCAGAGTTTAGCCACAGGCAGGCACCATGGTTTAGCTGGTTAAAGCACCTGTTGAGTGGCTTTTGGGGCACCTGGTATTGGCTACTGTCAGAAGAGAAGATACAGAGCTAGATGGGCTCTTTCTATGGATTAAATTACACTCCCAGGCACTGATAACAGAGTTACTGAAAGTTTGGTAGTTAAGAGCTGATAGGTCCGTGTGCCAGTCCCCTCCCAGACGACCCCTCCCTCTGGGACAGGGGCAGGTCTGACTCTCACACCAAATGGCTCCTTGTAGCTACCAGAATCTGTGGGCGGCTCATTTAGTTTACGCCGAGGGTTGAGTCCTGCTTTGTGCACCGTGTCTGAGACTGAAAATCCTAAACCACCCTTTGAAATAACGAATGCAGCAGGACGTGTTATGGTCCCTGCCCCAAAGCAGACAGACCAATGGGGAACTGCCAGTGAGCCCAGGGTAATACTCCACGGCCGATTTCCCTTTGTCGCTTGCTAAACTCCCTCCCAACCTCGTGGGGTCCCAGAGCCCGGCACTGAGCCTGAGCTGAGATGTCTACACTGCAAATTTATGACCCCACAGCCCAAGCCCTGGGAGCCTGAGCTGGCACGGGGCAGCCCTGGGTGTTCATTGCAGTGTGGACATAGCCTAGCGTTACGTCTACACTGCCATTAACACACCCAAGTCACTGTTCTCAAACCCTGGGTCAGCTGATCCAGGCTTGTGGGGCTTGTGGTGCAGGGCTATAAAATTACAGTGTAGACGCTTGGGCTTGAGCCCAGCCTCTGAGATCCCACGAGGGGTGAGGGTCTCTGAGGCCGGGCTCCAGTCTGAGACAAATGTCCACACTGCAGCTTTTAGCCCCACAACCTGAGACCGAGACGTCCAGGTCAGACGATCCAAGCCAGCCGGGCCGCAGGGCTGTTATCACAGTATAGATGCACTGAGGGACGTGTTTGCCAGGTTTTTATGCATTTGCACAGGAAAACGTTGAGTGTTTCCATTCATTTCAGGCTAGGGTGACCATATGTCCCGATTTTATAGGGACAGTTCCGATTTTGGGGTCTTTTTCTTATATAGGCTCCTATTACCCCTCACCCCCATTCCGACTTTTCACATTTTCTGTCTGGTCACCCTATTTCAGGCATCCCCATTCGGTGGAACTCCTGAACGTAATGGAAATGGATATGCAAAATGTTTGTTAAAGAATGGGGTTTTTAAGGGAGCACTTGGATTTGAACCAAGGACCACTTGATCTGCAGTCAAACACTCTACCACTGAGCTATACCCCCATAAGGGATGTAGTTGATTAAACATTATATAGACATGTAAACAGACCAGCTTACACACCCACCTACATAGCTTCTCCCACTGACATAGCTCCCGCCTCTCGGGGAGGTGGATTAACTACACGGACAGGACAGCTCTCTCTCATCCGCTTAGAGCATCTCCTCTGCCCCAGTTCAGATCCTTCACCCACCATCCCAGAGCCAGAGCCTGACCTTCCTGCCCCAATTAAGGCACCTCACTTTATGTTCCTTCACTTCCCATTACTGATAATGGAGGAGGAGGGTGAGGAAGAAAAAAGAACAATGGGGGGAGATAGGAGAGATTTCTTGGATGGGTCCCAAGTGGGGACCCGAAAATGAAGCCACGCACAGGGCCCCATTAACTCTAAATCCTCCTGCTTAGTGGGGGCTCTTTTGCCCCATTCCTGCCTCACTTCCTCCTTTGGCAAGTCACGCAAGGGAGGCCAGCAGGAAGAGCTGGCCTCCCTAGGCCAACCTCCAAGGGCTGAGGAGGCCAAGCCACAAGGCTCCAAGAGGTGACTGGCCGAGATCCTCCAGCATCCCCTGGCTGATGCTAAGGCGCTTTCTCAGATCATTTCCCCACCCTCTGTCCTGCAGGGGTTGGGGTTATCCCAAGGACAGGCAACTGGCAGATGGAGGAGTGTCTTGCTGGACAGCTAGGGAAAAGGAAGCCACCATGTTTCTGCCTGGTTTTGAACCAGGGGCCGTTTGCGTGTTGGGCAAACGTGCTAACCAATACACTACAGAAGCCTCCCTCAAATGGTAGCCACTTGGCTGGTGCTCACCCTGGCACACACCTGGAGAAAGTGGCAGCAGCCCTTCGAGAGATCAACTGGTAACACAAAGGACTGGAGCCGGAGCTCAGGAAGTCAACCTTCTCTTGCCCTTGTGACTGCAGCTTGAAGGAGAGCTTCTTTTCCTTCCCCTTGCTGAGACAGAGCAAGAGACGAAGGAAAGCCCAGGTGGGCACAAGCCCCCACTGTCTTTCCCTGCTGGGGAACCTGAAATGAGGGACTCGTGGTGGGTAGAGGTACCACTGCGCTTCGAGAAAACAGCCCACCCCTGCACACAAAGGGACCAAAGAGCATGCCAAAGCCCGGGATTGTACCAGGGACCTTTAGATCTTCAGTCTAACGCTCCCCCAACTGAGCTACTTCAGCTCCTACAGGACACCTTTCTGGCCTGCTGCTTCTCTGTCCGGGATGTGTTTGTCAGTCATGGCACACAAAAAGGACGTCATTGCAAGCGGCCCATGGAGGCAAGATTAATTTTTTTCCTGCCTTGCTCAGCTTGACTTGCTCCCTCACCCCATTCCTGCCTTAGTTCCTGGGTTACCTGGTGGCTGCAGGCGACTGGGGTCCAGTGGCACGGGGAGGAATTTGGGCAGCTAGACCCCGGCAGCAAGAGTGCTGCCGACACTTGCCGCCCCACCCTGTTGTCCCAGCTTCACCTACTGGCCGTTTCTTACATCAGAGACACTGTCCCCAAGCAGGACTAATGCTGAGACCTGGTGATCAGTGATCTCAGATCTGTTGGTCTGCAGCAAGACTCGAAATTGAGTCTCAATCAGCTCGGTTGTTACACAGCGAAGACCAAAAGGGTCAAATGGTGCCTGGACCCCTTAAGAAGAGCCCAGCCCATCAAGTACCAGTACTTGGCTCTCCCCTCTCTCAACTCCACTTAGCATTGTTTGGAGTCAATCCTTGCCTCTGTCAGCCTGGGGGACTGGGAGAAAAGCCTTCGGCATGGGCTTCAGTGGCGCAGTGGGTTAGCGCACAGTACTTATACCGCAGTGCTGAACGGAGACATGCTGAGATTGTGAGTTTGAGCCTCACCTGGAGCACTGGTTTTCATTAACCCAATGGCTTTGCCCACTTCTTTGGCCCTTTGGAACCTAGAATTCCCTCCCAGGGGACACTGAGGGGGGAGGAATCAAAAATGTCCCCTTCACTTATCACCTCCTCTGCAGAGTGCACCGCAAATCTACAATCCTTCCTCCCTCACTGGCCCCTATGCCAGGATCTCTCAAGCAGAGCCCAGAGCGCTGCCCATTCTTTGAGCCCCCTGACACCCTCTCAATCTTTGCTCCACAAACCCTCCTTTCTACATGTGAAAATCCCCCTTGGGGAGGGAGAGGAGCAGGGAGCCAGCAGTCTCTGTGGCAGAATTATCTACGGCAGTGCGCTGAGTGGTTGGGGGGCTGAGCTACACCCCTTCGGAGCTTTTCAGGGATGAGATTTTGATGAATTGTAACAAAAAGAAAATCTCTCCTGTTCGGGCCTGTTTGTCGCCTTTTGCCCTTGTACCCCCTCAGCCTCTGTTCTTCCAGATAGGGGAGGTGCAGAGACAAGCCCCAGGTTTCTGTCACAAAGTCTGTACCCACCTCTGAAATATTGCAAGAGCAGCTACCCAGTTGGGCCTGGGTATGTCAGAGATCCAGGCTATAGGGGGCAGGTGATCCAGGGCCTATAAGTCCCCTGCCTGAGGGGAGGTCTATGCATGTGGTGGCCCATAAGCACCACAGGTTTTAACCCTGTCCGCTTCCTCCCCCATGTCCCTTATTTACACAATATGGCAGTGCCCCTATGGCTGGGGATGTGAGTTTGTGGGCACAGCATTGTGCAGTGGGCTTCCAACACAACCTGTAATTCAGCAAGGGGTTTGCAGATGGACCGTGGGTGGAGGTAATTTTCTCTCCGCACAGCAGATGGGAGATACACTGGGACCAGCTCCTGGCTCTTTTTTGTGAGCTGGTTCCCTGTGAGGACACACCAGAGATCACTGCAATCTATGTAGGGGGCAACCACCTGGAAATATTCTCCAGGCACCAGCTGATTTGGAAAGTTAAACACGATATTGCACAACATAGAACTATGGGGCCAGGTCCCATGGAAAACAAAGGGGAGCAGGGAAGAGAGAGCACAGAAGAGAAGAGAAGGAGAGATGGGATAGAAAAAAGCCTCTAGAGTGGGAGCAGATGGAGAGAACCAGGGAGTGCAGGGAGTGCAGGGGATATGGTCAATCAATCGGGCTGCCTCCTAGGCCAGGCTGCAGCCCAGCTTCAAGACTCAGAGGAAATGGAGCTCGCACCCCTACCTACAGGACTCCAGGCATGACCAGACGTCTGGATCAAACGTCCGCTCTGGCGCTCAAGTCCCGTCTTGCACTCGGCCAGCTTAGCCACGGTGCCGCTGTCTGGGACTTTTCTCCCAACTGCTCCATTTTTCATCAATGACAATGAAAAGGAAGGTGACAGGAGAGTAACTCTCCATTTCCCGCCAGACCTGCAGAGATTGTCTATCAGGATCTCTGTGCGCAGACATCCCCAGCGAATCACAAGGATGTGTGGCACAGGCTCTGGTGTTGCAGCAATTGCAGTCGAAGCCACCGCCTTGCCAAGGCCGGTCACAGCAGCCTTTTCATCAGCTCCAGGCTCGTGATTTGATTCTTTCTAATGCTCCTCTTCCAAGAAGCCTTTTCCTTAGCAAGCAGTTACTTGGATTGCCAAGGGAGGAATCTTCTGTTTCCTAGAAAGACATAGGGAAATGTGAACAGAGGAGACAAAAGCCATATAACAAGGCACCACTGGGAGTTGAACCCAGGATCTCCTGTTTACTAGACAGCTATCCAGCTAAGCCATGGTGCCTGCTTTAAGCAACAATTTGAACTGTTCCACTTGATGGTCCAAGACAAGATCTGCAAATTCCAAAGTACAGATGTTCCCCAGTGCCCTCAAAACTTGCAGACCTGGAGGTGTCTGGCTTTCCGTGCACAGTGGGCATGTGAGGAAGTTGCCCTGTCAGTCACAGGCAGAAAATGGCCCTTCCTAGGAAAGTCCAAGTCCTGAAAGGAAAAAACTAGTGTCAGGGAAGATACTGAATAATACTGCCTTTTGGAGAATATGATGCTTTTTATACCAAAGCAGGGACTTGAACCCTGGACCCTCAGTTTAAAAGTCTGATGCTCAACCAACTGTCCTAGACAGGCTCACATGGAAAACGGTCAAGTTTAGTGCAGAAAAGAAACTAGTCAAGAAAAAGACGGCAGGAAACAATACAGAAAACCTGCTACTCTGGCTCCGTTAACAGCCCTAGCCCCAGCCTGCTCCTCCATGTGGTGCCCAGAGAGCTTCTTCTTTTTCTAGTTAAATCTCAGGTCCAGGAGAAAACACCGTTCTACAAAGAAAAACAAAATCACAGACAGAAATGCCATTGGAAATACAAAAAAAGAAAAGAAAAGGAAAATGCCATCCCCATCACATTATGGCAGGGGTGGCGATTTGGGGAAGGGGTGGAATGGGGATGGGGGCGGAGCGCCTGGCCCCACAGCGCTTCCTGCCAGCCCTGTCTAGGCCTGCTCCTGTGGGTGTGAGCCTCTCTCCTGGCTCATGAGGACTCAGCAGGAGAAAGGGGCCTGTCCAGGAAATGGCCAGGGCTTCTGGGAACCCGGGGGTGGCTCTGGACACCACCAGGAGTCATTTGGCTCCCGGCACACAAGACAAGTTAAAAAGCTGAGTGCACAGACATGGGGCTTGAACCCTCAACTAAGAACTTGATGCTCTACTGACTGAGCTAGCCCAGTTTAGGGAACCCAGCTACCCCACTTCCAACACAAGAGTGAGCAGGCAGGTAAAACAGAGGCAAAAAAAAGTCCCAGGAGCCCTTCCTCTTTTTCTCCATGGCCACAGCCCATCCGCAGGATTCCTCCTCCGCCTCCCAGTAGCCACCCCTGGAAAGCCAAGAGGCAGGTACAGGCCCAGCTAACCACACTTCCATAGGCCAACCTCCAAGGGCAGAGGAGGCCAAGCTACAAGGCTCCAAGAGGTGACTGGCCGAGATCCTGCAGCTTTCCCTGGCTGATGCTAAGGCGCTTTCTCAGCTCATTTCACCACACTCTGTCCTGCAGGGGTTGGGGTTATCCCAAGGACAGGCCAGTGGCAAAAGGGAGAGTGTCTTGCTGGACAGCTACGGGAGTGGGGAAGAGAAAATCCATCATATTTCTGCCTGGTTTCAAACCAGGGCCTTTTGCGTGTTAGGCAAATGTGCTAAACACAATACAGAAACTCTGCAACAGGGCTCTGCCCCTCCCTTCAAACACCAACCACTTGGCTGGCGCTCGCCCTGGCACACACCGATGGGCGAACCTGGAGAAAGTGGCAGCAGCCCTTCGAGAGATCAGCTGGTAGAGCAAAGGTCTGGAGCTGGAGCTCAGGAAGTCAACCTTCTCTTGCCCTTGTGACTGGCAGTCCTACTTCTATCCCTCTGCCCAGCTAGGGGTGTTTGTGTCACATTGCATATAAAAATACAATACATGAATTTTGTTAGTACTTAAACCTGGGATCAAGATGAAACATTGTGATTGTAAGTCAATGAGAAAGTCTCTGCTGAGTTCTACAGAGGGAAGGTTTTCTTATCAGGTTCTTGCACAGGATAAAAGTTCTGAAGGTTCTTAGAGCTTCCAGACACATGGACCAGAATTGTCAGAAGGTCTCACACCCACCCCTAGAGCCAGATTTTCAGAAGAACTCAGCTCCTATATAGGCACCAAAAATGTTGTCCAGGTTTTCATGAAGGCTGAACACACTGGGGGCTGAGCTATTTTGAAAAACAAAAAGTGGTAGAAGTTGTGGGTGCTGGTTGCTTGTCCGTCCGGCCCACCCTGCAGGAGTCTGAGGTTCAACATTACTTTCTCAGGATGGTAGCAACCATCTTTTATTCACTTAAAAAGTGAATCCGGGAGACTACATATAACAATCAGCTGTGCTTTCGAAGGTCTCTCGAAGTTGAAAGAGATGTGCCATCTCCGCCTCCCTGAAGAGTTCATAACAAGTTAAAGAAAACTAAGATTGGTAAATCACTTGACTAACAGTGTTAGTCTGGCCGAATGATCTAACGCATCAGACTCAAGGCTCTGAATTTTCATCATACGTTGTTCTGGGCTCCACATGGAGGTGTGCAGTCACATCCCACTCCTCACACAAGCATTGTCTTCCACCTGAAGAAATAGCCTCATTTGAACCTCGCCTGTAAGATGACACCACCAACTGCTTAGCATTTGTATGAGAGAAGTTGGAAGGAATTCAAACATCTTCAGAAGTGGTGCCTTCAGGGCACCTACAGGGCTGTCCTTAGCCATAGGCAGAACAGGCAGCCGCCTAGGGCACCATGGGGTCTGGGGGCACCAGACACTCTGCCGGGAGGGACGGTCCTAGAGAGAGCCGAATGCCTGAAGCACAGTCTGAGGGAGGGGATTGTCTGCTGGGGTCTCTGGGAAGGGGAGGGGGCTAAGGGTGGGGGAAGGAACTCACCTGTACTGGCAGTATCCTTTGTTGCTCCCCATAATGTCCATTCTTCTCCCCCTCCCTTCCCTCCCCCCCCACACAGAGCACTCCTCTCTCCCCCCTCCCCTCCGGCAGGGCTGGGTTGGGTGAGGTGCTAGGGGAAGGGGGGGCTGTCTGCATGCTGAGGAATGAAAGTGAAAGTAACTCACTTCCTCGGCAGCCAGCCAGGATTGGAATGGTCACACCCAGCTGGCTGGGCTGGGGACAGGGTGACCACAGAGCATGTGTGAAAAACCAGGACAGCCGGTTGGGGTAGGGTGACCAGATGTCCCAGTTTTATAGGGACAGTCCCAATTTTAGGGTCGTTTTCTTATATGGGCTCCTATTACCCTCCACCCCCCATCCCGATTTTCCACCCTTGCTGTCTGGTCACCCTAGGTGGGGGGTAATTGGTGCCTATATAAGACAAAGCCGCAAATGTCGGGACTGGCCCTTTAAAAGCAGGACATCTGCTCACCCTCGCTGGGGAGCGTCTCTCCCCCGGGCTGGCAGCGATCTACCTCATCCGGGGGGAGCTGCGCAGGGCAGGATGAGCTGCTGTGGGTCCGTGGGTGCCCGTCCCTGAGATCAGATGCTGGGCTAACTTCCCCATGGTCCGTGGGGCTGGCGGTGGTGCCCAGTGGCCTGTGATCGGACCTGAGGGTTTGCTGCTGCTGTTGCCGCTCTGCTCCCCAAGAGATGGATCTGGGGGTCCTGCAGCTTTCACCGATCTCCTCCTCTCCTGCAGCTGTTGGACCCGCAAGCTGGGGGGCGAGCCCAGCACGGAAGCAGGACTGTGTTGCCATTTACATGGTCATTTAACAACTTTGGTTGCCAAAAACGCTTGCCAACAATCCGGAATCCAATTTCAATATTTTAAAAAAAAATCAATGTTGACAATTATCTGTGACAAGTTTGGTTTGGGGCGGGGACTGGGCCAGTTTTCATCAGAGAAACAAAAAATGTTGACTGGCTCTCCTCTAGCCCTGTTCCTGCTCTTCTATGGGAAGCACATTGCCCTGACTAGCCAGCAGGTGGGGCAATTCTAGGGGGGCACAGCAATGCGGGGGGCATGGACCCATCAGTTTTAAAAGGAGGGCTCTGCTATTCCCATGGATACGTCTCATGTCACCGTGGTTCTGCTGCAGCCCTAGGTAAGCAATGGTTCGGGTTGCTGGTTAAAGATTTCCTCTTTCTCCATCCCCGCCCCACGCGTCCAGCCTGCAGGAGGGAAGGGCTGGCCCGAGAGCCGTGTTAACATCATCCTGTCGACACTGTGGCGTTAGCAGGATGTCCTGCCTGTGCACACAGCGAGCTGGACGCATCGTTCTCAGGGCAGAGGCTAGTCAGGCGCGGGAGGAGACAACACGCTCAGCCATCTCGGAGAGACCTGGGGACTAAGGGTCTGAAGAAGCTCTCAAGGACTAATTTTTTAAAATAATTTGTATCAATGAATGGGGAGAAAACATCCAATCACTGCTGATAAGATTGGTGGGTGACAAAATACCGGCAGAGTGGTAATTACTGATGAGGAGAGGGCAGTGATACAGAGCGATCTGCCTCATTCGGCAAGCTGGTCCCATTCAAAGGAAACAAATTTGACCAGAGCCAAATGCAAAGTCCGATACCTAGCAACAAGGCATGCCGGCCACACCTACAGAATGGGGAAGTGTATCCAGGAAAGCAGTGACTCTGGAAAGGATTGAGGGGCCATCGTGGAGAAGCCACTCAACATGAGCTCCCAGTGTGGTGAACAGGGCTAAAGCCATCATGAGACGTTTGAGCAGAGCCGTGAGTAGGATGGGGGTGGGGGACACAGCATCAGAGAGGCTGATATGGGAATACTGCATCCAGTTTTGGTGTCCTCATTTGAAAAAGCTGTTCAGAAATTGGAGCTGGGGCAGTAAAGAGCCACCAAATGTTCTGAGGTCTGGAGAAAAATGCCTTCGAGTGAGCTATTGAAAGAGCTCCACCTGTTTAGCTTATCAAAAGAAGATTGAAAGGTGACTTTATTGAAGTGTTGAAGTGCCTTAATGGAGAGAAAATATTGGGTATTAAAGGGCTCTTTAATCTAGCAGAGAAAGGCATAACGAGACCCAATGGCTGGAAGGTAAAAAGAGACAAATTACAAATAAAGCAGAAATATTCAACACCGAGGATGATTCACCACAGGAACAAGGTACCAAGGGAAGTGGTGGATTCTCCATCTCTTGATGTCATTTAATGAAGACTAGATGCCTTTCTGGAATGTGTTTACCCAAAAAGTAGCTCTTGTGGTACACAGGAGGCCTGTGAGATGCAGGGGGTCAGATTAGATGCTCTAATGGTCTCTTCTGACCATAAAGTCTACTAATTTCTGAAAAAGTGAGTGTAGCATTGGGAGCAGCCCCTGATGTTTTACTGTCTAGCCGGCTTGCTTCCTAGATTGAACACTCATTGAGTGGGGTGATCCCCAGGGAGTCGCTCAAACCTCCCAAGTGTCTGGCCAGCGGCAGGACATTAGCACTGCAGGGGAGGGGTGGGTGTGGCAGTGACATCACAAAGGCCATTTGCAGGACCTCGGCCTATTGGTCAAAGGTGGTGGGGAGGCGGTGACCTCACAGAGAGATGCTGACATCAGCCAGGCCAGGGGCGCAGGGCCAGGGAAACCTCGGAGACCCCCGTGGCTTTGCTTCAGCAAGTCTCCTTGTCGGGTCTCTCTCGGAGGACTGAGAGAGTATTAGGGTTCACGGACGTGAGCGCCAGGAGGAACCTCTTTGGAGTTTTCTCCTTTCCTTTTACGGACTTTCCTAGAAAACAGACGTCCCTGGTTAGAAGGTACGAGCCTCCGAGAGGTTTGGAACCTGTTCAGTCTGATCCATCTGGTGCCAGCTGAATTCTAGGCATGGAAAACAGTAGCTTCAGGTGGCAGAATTTAATTCCCCACTTGGGATTTTGTCCCTCAGAATCACTGGGGACATTAGGGTTTGTCCTTTTTGTTTGACCTTTTCCTCCATCCCTCCCTCCTTTCTCTTCACCTCTTACTTCTTTTGTCCTTTCCCCTGTTCCCCTCCCACCACCAGGAGAGGTGTAGGGGTGTGTGTGTGGGTGGAGGGGTGTGTGACAGTGAACCCCATAAGGCTTTATGTGGAGATGCTTATAAATATATATATGATATATATACCCAGTGTCACTGTTGCTCTCTGAGACGCTGTGTGCATTACCCCACGTGACCACCCGGTGTCACTGTTGCTCTCTGAGAGAGACGCTGTGTGCATTACCCCACGTGGCCAGCCAGTGTCACTGTTGCTCTCTGAGGGGAGGGGCAGATCCCTGTGGCAGAATTTCTGTAGTGCCTGGTTGTCACATTTGCCTGACATGTAAAGGGGTCCTGGTTTGAAACCAGGCAGAACGATGAAGTTTTACTTTTCTCAGGTCCCTTAGCTGACCAGCGAGGTGCTCCCCTTCTTGCCACTGGGATCACCCCAACCTCTGCATGGCAGCGGGTGGGGAAATGAGCTGAGAAGCGTGCCGGAGAAAGCTGCTGTTTCCGGCCCTCTTTTTCCTGGCTACTTTCTCTTCTGCTCAAACTTGTTTTTTTCGCATGTGAGCCTGGCTAGCTCAGTTGCTCGAGCATCAGACTTTTAATCTGAGGGTCCAGGGTTCAAGTTCCTCATCAGGTGTAGAGGGCATCGTTTCCCTCTGTGGTATCCCCCAAGAACTTCAGGAGTCAGCTCTTCAGTACCTTTCTTGATGTTATTTTTTTCTTTTCAGGACTTGGGCTTTCCTAGGAAGGCCCATTTACTGCCTGGGACTGAAGGGGCAACTTCCTCACACGCCCACTGGCCTCACAGTCTGGAGGAAGAAAGGCTTCTGGGTCTACAGCAAACCACTGTGTGCTGACTTCTTGAGAAAATGCAGTGCTGGCCAGAGAGGCCATAGAGAGCTTGAGCAAGGAAGGCAAATTATTGTCCACCCAGGCTCTTCTACACTGGAAGTCAGAAGAGCGCAGAGTGCTTTCCACTGGTCCCATGGTGTAAGGGCAGCACTCAGGGCTTTGAATCCTACAATCCAAGTTCAAGTCTAGGTGGGACCTTGGGGCAGCTCTTTTGCCACCCAACACTACTGGGTGTTCCAAGGCTTCGTCTTGCTCTCTCCAATGACGTGGGAGCCTGTCTTTTGCCGGCTCGCTGTTGTGACTTGAGCGCCAGAGGGGACGTTTGATCCAGAAGGCTGGTCCTGCCTGGAGTCCTGTAGTTAGGGGTGCGAGCTCCATTTCCTCTGAGTCCTGAAGCTGGGCTGCAGCCTGGCCTAGGAGGCTGCTCTATTGGTTGACCTACTGCCCAACCTTCTGCTGATGAACCTCAGCCCACACCCGTGCAGGGTTTGGTGCATCACTTAAATGCCAGGACGCTGAGGGATTTCAGCTCCCTTTGTCCAGAGGGAACCTTCACCCCACTCCCAGCCAGATTCTTGTCCATGGGATCACTGTATGGGGGGCTGGGTCCCTCTTTGTCGTTTCTCTCTCTAGGACAGGCCAGGGTGCCTATAACTGGGGCATCTGAGCAGCCAGGACCTTCTGTGGAGCTGCCATTTCCCTTCCCCTTCTATGGTCTCATCTGTCATTGACTCCAGCCTTTTTTCTATCCATCCTCAGCACCATCCCAACCCAGCTGCACTCGCCTCGAAAAGACAGTGTCCCCTGGGGGGTGTAAATCACTGACCTCTCTCCTCTCTGAGCACTGACTGCCCCTCCGTTTCCTGGCCTCTCAGTCTGGGCAGATGGGACCTTCCGCTCCCGTACCCTTCTCCTTCCTCATCTGCCATTGTCCCAAGCAGCACAGCGGGTGGGAATCTTAAAAGTACCCAGGTGACTTAGGAGCAGAAACCCCCACAGACCTTCCATGCAATTGGCACATACCCCTCAATGAGCAAGATTGAAACTCACGCAGGGAGACTGCTGGGGAGCCTCCCCTCTGGGCGTGAGCAAAGCAGCAGGGTGAAGAGAGAACTTGGAGATACTGGGGATTGAACCCAGGGCCTCATACAGGCAAAGCATGCGCTCTACCACTGAGCTACATCCCCAGACGGGCCGGGTTTGCTTTGGGTTACACTCAGAGCCCTCCTGTCTCCAGAGCATCCAGCAGCCTAAAAGCAGCATGGGGGACACAGTCCCTGCTCTGAGGCCAATCCTGCTGTCCTGGAGGCTGCTGGTTCTTTGGGGTCACTTTGCAGCAGAGGCAGATTCTATGTGTGGGGAGAGAGAGTCGAGCCCTGGACTCAGGGTGCAGAGATACACTCAGCCCTCTCCCCTGTATTGGGGGGTGGGGGGTGCTGCCACCCCTGCTGGAAGGTCATGGTGGTGGTGGGGGCGTTGTGAGCAGATCAACTCCTGCCCCTGGTGGCAGAAGTGGGGTGGGGAGCTCCAGGTGTTTCTAGGATCTGCTATTTCCACCGGCCTGTAAAGTCCGGCTTTCCCCAGCACATTCACTGCGGTGCAATTGGGTCCCTGTTTCTATGGCTGAACAGCAAAGAATCGCTCCCGGTTTCCCGTCTCTCTGCAGCATGATTAGCCTGTGTCGGTGGTTAATGAGGTGGATCTAACTGTAGATTGTTATTCATTCCCCACCTTGACAGTTCACACAGTCCCTGTCCCGTGCAGATCCCCAGCACCTCAGTTTTCCCGGTAGCACAAGTTGGGTTTTCAGCGAGGCCCTGAGATTTTCAGGGTCCTTTTTTCCCTTCACCTGGAGTGAACTCAGCTTTTCCCCTGTCCCAGACAGTCCATGAAATAACAACAGCAGCGCTAAAGCAAAGGGGAGGGAACATCTCACTGGCAGGGCTGGATGGGCCCAGGGCCCCCTGCTCGTCCCTTGGTTCCATTGCAGAAGAGGACGGGTCCATGGAATTTGCCCCCCTGCTTTGCGCAAGGGGCAGAGACAGATCTCGCTGTTCCTGTGTCTGTGCAAAGAAAATTGTGCTTCTGTCTGAAAGAGAGGCGGGAAATGGCCCTGTCATAAAGTTAAAGGGAAAGGGGAGAGGGCCTGATGCAGATAAAATCCTCTTACCAGTAAAGGGTTAAGAAATGCAGGTAGCCAGACTGACACCTGACCTGGCTGGCATCTGACCAATAAGGGGACAAGATACTTTCAAATCTTGGGAGGGGGAAAGCTTTGTGTGGGGCTTTTTGTCAGACACGGAGTGGTCTTGGAGTAAAAAGGAACCAGTCATCTTTTCATCAAATCCTCTCTTGTCTAAAGTAAGTGGGGACCTGACCCCTCCTGCCGGGGCTCAGCCCAGAGACATTTTCAGCCTCCCCAGTAATAAAGTCTGTGAAGGAAACGCTAGAAAGGAGCAGAAGCAAAGGGGCTGGGCAGGCTCCCTAGGGGACACGGGCTCCTCCTGTTACCTCCTGGGCCCCGGCCAAGCCCTGCTGCTGGCAGAGAACAGCCGCCCCATCGCCACCCCTGAGGCAGCCACGTCTCGGGGCTCCCCAAACAGCCCCCACCACCCCCGGCCCCCTTTGGGGAGTGACTCGGGGCAGCAATTTCCCACCCGAACGAGGACAAAGGGCTGCAGATAAACTGGGGGGGAGGGGGACATCCCAAATCTGGTGAGAATTGAAATGGCCGTTGGAGACTGATGGAGAAAATGGGGCAAAAGAAGAGACGGGAGTCCGTCATTGTGGGATTTTTGTAGCCACATGTGGTGAGGGGAGAGCAAAGGGGAAGAAGCGGAGAGAGAATTGTGATCAGTGTGTGAGAGGGACGTGGCACAAGGGTGCAAATAGAGCGTGGACACACACACACACTGCCACACACCGAGACACACACAGAGTAACACACACACACACTGACTGACACCCACACACACATTGACACACTGACACACACCGAGACACACACAGAGTAACATACACACTGACACTGAGACACACACACACACTGACACTTTCTTCTCCCCCGGACTTTCCTGGCTCCCAGGGGACGCTCCACCCCCCACGTGTCCCACTGTCCTTCCCCCGCCCGCAGCTCCGGCTCGTCCCCCCGCCGCCCCCGGCCCCACACAGGGGAACCCCCCGGCCCCAGGCTCTGTCCCCACCCGGGTCCCGGCGGGGCCGGGGCCGAGCCCGGCTGCAGCTGAGCCCAGCAGCTCCGCGATCGCCCCGGCGGCTCCAGCGCTGCCGGCAAACACGGGACCCCCCAGGGAGCCGCTGCTCAGCCCCGCCCCCGGCTCCCAATGGAGCCAGAGCCCCGCCCCCAGGCGCTGCCCCGCCCCCGGGCTGTGCCAGAGCCCCGCCCCCAGGCGCTGCCCCGCCCCCGGGCTGTACCAGAGCCCCGCCCCCAGGCGCTGCCCCGCCCCCGGGCTGTGCCAGAGCCCCGCCCCCAGGAGCTGCCCCGCCCCCGGGCAGTGCCAGAGCCCCGCCCCCAGGAGCCGCCACGCCCCCGGCTGCCAATGGGGCCAGAGCCCCGCCCCCAGGAGCAGCCCCGCCCCCGGGCTCTGGGCTTTGTTCTCCCGGCTCCCTGGCACTAGCATGCGCAGTAACACGCTCCCTGAGCTGGGCTGAAGCGGGCGTTCCTGAAGGGACCGGAAGTGACGTTGCGAACGCGCGATGCGCGCCTCACCCGGAGCCATTGAAGCCCCTGGCTGGGGGTCTGGGGCCCCTGGCTGGGGGTCTGGGCTCTGGCGGGGCTCTGGGGCCCCTGGCTGGGGTCTGGGCTCGGGGGGGGGGGCTGGGGCCCCTGGCTCGGGGTCTGGGCTCGGGGGGGAGGGTCTGGGGCCCCTGGCTGGGGTCTGGGGCCCCTGGCTAGAGATCTGGGCTTGGGGGGGGGCGGTCTGGGGCCCCTGGCTGGGGGTCTGGGCTCTGGGGTGGGTCTGGGGCCCCTGGCTGGGTGTCTGGGCTCTGCAGGGGGGTCTGGGGCCCCTGGCTGGGGGTCTGGGCTCTGGCGGGGCTCTGGGGCCCCTGGCTGGGGTCTGGGCTCGGGGGGGGGGTCTGGGGCCCCTGGCTCGGGGTCTGGGCTCGGGGGGGAGGGTCTGGGGCCCCTGGCTGGGGTCTGGGGCCCCTGGCTAGAGATCTGGGCTTGGGGGGGGCGGTCTGGGGCCCCTGGCTGGGGGTCTGGGGCCCCTGGCTGGGGGTCTGGGCTCTGGCGGGGCTCTGGGGCCCCTGGCTGGGGTCTGGGCTCGGGGGGGGGGTCTGGGGCCCCTGGCTCGGGGTCTGGGCTCGGGGGGGAGGGTCTGGGGCCCCTGGCTGGGGTCTGGGGCCCCTGGCTAGAGATCTGGGCTTGGGGGGGGGCGGTCTGGGGCCCCTGGCTGGGGGTCTGGGCTCTGGGGTGGGTCTGGGGCCCCTGGCTGGGTGTCTGGGCTCTGCAGGGGGGTCTGGGGCCCCTGGCTGGGGGTCTGGGCTCTGGCGGGGCTCTGGGGCCCCTGGCTGGGGTCTGGGCTCGGGGGGGGGTCTGGGGCCCCTGGCTCGGGGTCTGGGCTCGGGGGGGAGGGTCTGGGGCCCCTGGCTGGGGTCTGGGGCCCCTGGCTAGAGATCTGGGCTTGGGGGGGGCGGTCTGGGGCCCCTGGCTGGGGGTCTGGGCTCTGGGGGGGGTCTGGGGCCCCTGGCTGGGTGTCTGGGCTCTGCAGGGGGGTCTGGGGCCCCTGGCTGGGGGTCTGGGCTCTGGGGGGGGGGTCTGGGGCCCCTGGCTGGGGGTCTGGGCTCTGGGGGGGGGGGGTCTGGGGCCCCTGGCTGGGGGTCTGGGCTCTGGGGGTGGGGTCTGGGGCCCCTGGCTGGGGGTCTGGGCTCTGGGGCGGGGGTCTGGGGCCCCTGGCTGGGGTCTGGGCTCTGGGGGGGGGGGGTCTGGGGCCCCTGGCTGGGGGTCTGGGCTCTGGGAGCGGTCTGGGGCCCCTGGCTGGGGGTCTGGGCTCTGGGGCCCCTGGCTGGGGTCTGGGCTCGGGGAGGCGGGTCTGGGGCCCCTGGCTCATGGTCTGGGCTCTGGAGGAGTCTGGGGCCCCTGGCTGGGTGCTGGGCTCTGGAGGGGTCTGGGGCCGCTGGCTGGGGGGCTGGGCTCTAGGGTCCCTGGCTGGGGGGCTGGGCTCTGGGGTGGACTGGGGCCCCTGGCTGGGGGGCTGGGCTCGGGGGGGGGGTCTGGGCTCGGAGGGGGTCTGGGGCACCTGGCTGGGGGTCTGGGCTCGGGGGCGGGGTCTGGGGCCCCTGGCTGGGGCTCTGGGCTCTGGGGGAGGTCTGGGGCCCCTGGCTGGGGGTCGGGGGTCTTGGGCCTCTGGGTGGGGGTCTGGGCTCTGGGGGGGGGTGTCTGTGGCCCCTGGCTGGGGGTCTGGGCTCTGGGGGGGGTCTGGGTCCCCTGGCTGGGGGGCTGGGCTCTGGGGGGGGGGTCTGGGTCCCCTGGCTGGGGGTCTGGGCTCGGAGGGGGTCTGGGGCGTCTGGCTGGGGGTCTGGGCTCGGGGGCGGGGTCTGGGGCCCCTGGCTGGGGGTCTGGGCTCTGGGGGTGGTCTGGGGCCCCTGGCTGGGGGTCTGGGATCTGGGGGTGGTCTGGGGCCCCTGGCTGGGGGTCGGGGGTCTTGGGCCTCTGGGTGGGGGTCTGGGCTCTGGCGGGGGGGTCTGGGTCCCCTGGCTGGGGGTCTGGGCTCTGGGGGGGTCTGGGTCCCCTGGCTGGGGGTCTGGGCTCTGGGGGGGGGGGTCTGGGTCCCCTGGCTGGGGGTCTGGGCTCTGGGGGGGGGTCTGGGGCCCCTGGCTATGGGTCTGGGCTCTGGGGGGGGGTCTGGGGCCCCTGGCTGGGGGTCTGGGCTCGGAGGGGGTCTCGGGCCCCTGGGTGGGGGTCTGGGCTCGGGGGGGGGGTCTGGGGCCCTGGCTGGGGGTCTGGGCTCGGAGGGGGTCTGGGGCCCCTGGCTGGGGGACTGGGCTCTGGGGGGGGGGGGTCTGGGGCCCCTCGCTGGGGGTCTGCGCAAGGGGGGGTGTCTGGGGCCCTGGCTGGGGGTCTGGGCTCGGAGGCGGTCTGGGGCGCCTGGCTGGGGGTCAGGGGCGCCTGGCTGGGGGTTTGGGCTCTGGGGGGGATCTGTGGCCCCTGGCTGGGGGTCTGGGCTCTGGGGGGGGGTCTGTGGCCCCTGGCTGGGGGTCTGGGCTCTAGCGGGGGTCTGGGGCCCCTGGCTGGGGTCTGGGCTCGGGGGGGGTCTGTGGCCCCTGGCTCGGGGTCTGTGTTCGGGGGGGGGTGTCTGGGGCCCTGGCTGGGGGTCTGGGCTCGGAGGCAGTCAGGGGCGCCTGGCTGGGGGTCAGGGGCGCCTGGCTGGGGGTCTGGGCTCTGGGGGGGGTCTGTGGCCCCTGGCTGGGGGTCTGGGCTCTAGCGGGGGTCTGGGGCCCCTGGCTGGGGGTCTGGGGCCCCTGGCTGGGGTCTGGGCTCGGGGGGGGGGGTCTGTGGCCCCTGGCTCGGGGTCTGTGTTCGGGGGGGGGGGTGTCTGGGGCCCCTGGCTGGGGTCTGGGGCCCCTGGCTAGAGATCTGGGCTTGGGGGGGCGGTCTGGGGCCCCTGGCTGGGAGTCTGGGCTCTGCAGGGGGGTCTGGGGCCCCTGGCTGGGTGTCTGGGCTCTGCAGGGGGCCTGGGGCCCCTGGCTGTGGGTCTGGGCTCTGGGGGGGTGTCTGGGGCCCCTGGCTGGGGGTCTGGGCTCTGGGGGCGGGGGGTCTGGGGCCCCTGGCTGGGGGTCTGGGCTCTGGGGGCGGGGGTCTGGGGCCCCTGGCTGTGGGTCTGGGCTCTGGGAGCGGTCTGGGGCCCCTGGCTGGGGGTCTGGGCTCTGGTGGGGTCTGGGGCCCCTGGCTGGCGTCTGGGCTCGGGGAGGCGGGTCTGGGGCCCCTGGCTCATGGTCTGGGCTCTGGAGGAGTCTGGGGCCCCTGGCTGGGGGGCTGGGCTCTGGGGTCCCTGCCTGGGGGGCTGGGCTCTGGGGTGGACTGGGGCCCCTGGCTGGGGGGCTGGGCTGGGGGGGTCTGGGGCCCCTGGCTGGGGGTCTGGGCTCGGGGGCGGGGGGTCTGGGGCCCTGGCTGGGGGTCTGGGCTCGGAGGGGGTCTGGGGCGCCTGGCTGGGGGTCTTGGCTTGGGGGCGGGGTCTGGGGCCCCTGGCTGGGGCTCTGGGCTCTGGGGGAGGTCTGTGGCCCCTGGCTGGGGGTCGGGGGTCATGGGCCTCTGGGGGGGTCTGGGCTCTGGGGGGGGGGTCTGTGGCCCCCTTTCTGGGGGTCTGGGCTCTGGGGGGGGTCTGGGTCCCCTGGCTGGGGGTCTGGGTCCCCTGGCTGGGGGTCTGGGCTCTGGAGGGGGGGTCTGGGGCCACTGGCTGGGGGTCTGGGCTTGGAGGGGGTCTGGAGCCCCTGGCTATGGGTCTGGGCTCTGGGGGGGGGGTCTGGGGCCCCTGGCTGGGTGTCTGGGCTCTGCAGGGGGGTCTGGGGCCCCTGGCTGGGTGTCTGGGCTCTGCAGGGGGGTCTGGGGCCCCTGGCTGTGGGTCTGGGCTCTGGGGGGGTGTCTGGGGCCCCTGGCTGGGGGTCTGGGCTCTGGGGGCGGGGGTCTGGGGCCCCTGGCTGGGGGTCTGGGCTCTGGGGGCGGGGGTCTGGGGCCCCTGGATGGGGGTCTGGGCTCTGGGAGCGGTCTGGGGCCCCTGGCTGGGGGTCTGGGCTCTGGTGGGTGTCTGGGGCCCCTGGATGGGGTCTGGGCTCGGGAGGCGGGTCTGGGGCCCCTGGCTCATGGTCTGGGCTCTGGAGGAGTCTGGGGCCCCTGGCTGGGGGGCTGGGCTCTGGGGTCCCTGGCTGGGGGGCTGGGCTCTGGGGTGGACTGGGGCCCCTGGCTGGGGGGCTGGGCTGGGGGGGGTCTGGGGCCCCTGGCTGGGGGTCTGGGCTCGGGGGCGGGGGGTCTGGGGCCCTGGCTGGGGGTCTGGGCTCGGAGGGGGTCTGGGGCGCCTGGCTGGGGGTCTTGGCTCGGGGGCGGGGTCTGGGGCCCCTGGCTGGGGCTCTGGGCTCTGGGGGAGGTCTGTGGCCCCTGGCTGGGGGTCGGGGGTCTTGGGCCTCTGGGGGGGGGTCTGGGCTCTGGGGGGGGGTCTGTGGCCCCTTTCTGGGGGTCTGGGCTCTGGGGGGGGTCTGGGTCCCCTGGCTGTGGGTCTGGGCTCTGGGGGGGGGGGGGGTCTGGGGCCACTGGCTGGGGGTCTGGGCTCGGAGGGGGTCTGGAGCCCCCTGGCTATGGGTCTGGGCTCTGGGGGGGGGGGGGTCTGGGGCCCCTGGCTCGGAGTCTGGGCTCTGGTGGGGGGGGGGTCTGGGTTTCATGGCTGTGGATCTGGGCTCTGGTGGGGGGTCTGGGGCCCCTGGCTCAGGGTCTGGGCTCTGGAGGGGTCTGGGGCCCCTGGCTGGGTGCTGGGCTCTGGAGGGGTCTGGGGCCCCTGGCTGGGGGTCTGGGCTCTGGGGGCGGGGGTCTGGGGCCCCTGGCTGGGGGTCTGGGCTCTGGGGGCGGGGGTCTGGGGCCCCTGGATGGGGGTCTGGGCTCTGGGGGCGGGGGTCTGGGGCCCCTGGCTGTGGGTCTGGGCTCTGGGAGCGGTCCTGGGGCCCCTGGCTGGGGGTCTGGGCTCTGGTGGGGGTCTGGGGCCCCTGGCTGGCGTCTGGGCTCGGGGAGGCGGGTCTGGGGCCCCTGGCTCATGGTCTGGGCTCTGGAGGAGTCTGGGGCCCCTGGCTGGGGGGCTGGGCTCTGGGGTCCCTGCCTGGGGGGCTGGGCTCTGGGGTGGACTGGGGCCCCTGGCTGGGGGGCTGGGCTGGGGGGGGTCTGGGGCCCCTGGCTGGGGGTCTGGGCTCGGGGGCGGGGGGGTCTGGGGCCCTGGCTGGGGGTCTGGGCTCGGAGGGGGTCTGGGGCGCCTGGCTGGGGGTCTTGGCTCGGGGGCGGGGTCTGGGGCCCCTGGCTGGGGCTCTGGGCTCTGGGGGAGGTCTGTGGCCCCTGGCTGGGGGTCGGGGGTCTTGGGCCTCTGGGGGGGGGTCTGGGCTCTGGGGGGGGGGGGTCTGTGGCCCCTTTCTGGGGGTCTGGGCTCTGGGGGGGGTCTGGGTCCCCTGGCTGGGGGTCTGGGTCCCCTGGCTGGGGGTCTGGGCTCTGGAGGGGGGTCTGGGGCCACTGGCTGGGGGGTCTGGGCTTGGAGGGGGTCTGGAGCCCCTGGCTATGGGTCTGGGCTCTGGGGGGGGGGGTCTGGGGCCCCTGGCTGGGTGTCTGGGCTCTGCAGGGGGGGTCTGGGGCCCCTGGCTGGGTGTCTGGGCTCTGCAGGGGGGTCTGGGGCCCCTGGCTGTGGGTCTGGGCTCTGGGGGGGGTGTCTGGGGCCCCTGGCTGGGGGTCTGGGCTCTGGGGGCGGGGGTCTGGGGCCCCTGGCTGGGGGTCTGGGCTCTGGGGGCGGGGTCTGGGGCCCCTGGCTGTGGGTCTGGGCTCTGGGAGCGGTCTGGGGCCCCTGGCTGGGGGTCTGGGCTCTGGTGGGGGTCTGGGGCCCCTGGATGGGGTCTGGGCTCGGGGAGGCGGGTCTGGGGCCCCTGGCTCATGGTCTGGGCTCTGGAGGAGTCTGGGGCCCCTGGCTGGGGGGCTGGGCTCTGGGGGTCCCTGGCTGGGGGGCTGGGCTCTGGGGTGGACTGGGGCCCCTGGCTGGGGGCTGGGCTGGGCGGGGTCTGGGGCCCCTGGCTGGGGGTCTGGGCTCGGGGGCGGGGGGTCTGGGGCCCTGGCTGGGGGGTCTGGGCTCGGAGGGGGTCTGGGGCGCCTGGCTGGGGGTCTTGGCTCGGGGGCGGGGTCTGGGGCCCCTGGCTGGGGCTCTGGGCTCTGGGGGAGGTCTGTGGCCCCTGGCTGGGGTCGGGGGTCTTGGGCCTCTGGGGGGGGTCTGGGCTCTGGGGGGGGGTCTGTGGCCCCTTTCTGGGGGTCTGGGCTCTGGGGGGGGTCTGGGGTCCCCTGGCTGTGGGTCTGGGCTCTGGGGGGGGGGGGGGTCTGGGGGCCACTGGCTGGGGGTCTGGGCTCGGAGGGGGTCTGGAGCCCCTGGCTATGGGTCTGGGCTCTGGGGGGGGGGGGTCTGGGGCCCCTGGCT